>APFE031499121.1:174966-227110 GCA_000404065.3 Pinus taeda
ATGAGTTGGTGAATGGCCGCAAGATGTCATCCATTAGCCTCATGAAGGTTGCAGGAGCATTCGTCAATCCGAAAGGCATAACCAACCATTCGAAAAGACCCTCCTTGGATTTGAAGGTAGTCTTCCACACATCAGAGGGTTCGATTGGTACCTGGTGATATCCTGACTTCAGATCGATCTTGTTGAAATATTTTTCCCCCTTTAGTTGGTCCAAGAGGTCATTAATTTGTGGGATCGGGTACCTATTACGGACAGTGATCTTGTTCAGCGCCCGATAGTCAATACAGAGTCTCCAAGTCCCATCCTTCTTCTATACCAACACGATCGGGCTCCCACAAGGTGATGAACTCGGACAGATGTGACCTTTCTGCATGAGCTCCTGAATCTGCCTCTTGATTTCATCATTCTCCAGAACGGAGCGCCGATAAATTGGTCCATTGGGTAGCAGCACATCTGGGGCCAGATCGATGGAGTGCTTGACCTGACAGTGTAGAGGAACCCCTGTGGGGGAGGTGAAGATGTCCTCGTACTCCTCCACAACCTTGTCCATCTGTAGTTGTCGTGCGGAGGGGCCCTGTCTGGAGGCCGTGGCCATCGTCTTCTTCTTTCCTTGAGGGCGTATCATTAGGAAAACAAATTTCTCAGTTTTGGAAATGAGCTTACTGCATTGTTTTGCAGTGATCAAAGAGATGGCGGTAGGCAGTGCTACCTCTGGTATCCTGTACACTTATTTCCCAATGTAATAGTAACAACACGGGACCTTGATTCATACACAACATGTCGCTTCCACAAGTATGGTTGTCCTAATAATACATCACAAACTTCAAGGGGAGCAATGTCACACAATACCTCATCCGTGAAGGGCTTGATGTTGTATGGGAGGCGACACTGCTGGCTCACATGAAGATCCCATCCTTGGTGAAGCCACCTGATGGTGTACGGTTGTGGATGTGTTGTGGTCGGTAAGCCCAACCGCTTCACGACCTCTGCCGAAATGAGGTTCTTTTGGCTCCCACTATCAACAATGAACTGTAGCGGGGAGCCCCTTACCCACATATGGGAGTGGAAGAGACGCTCCTCCTCCTCTGGATCTTCGGGTTCATTTTTCTGGATCTTAGCAGTACCAACAGTGGCGTTGGGATCCGCATCAATGATTTGCTTCCCTTTGTCATTCCCCTTGTCAGGTTCTGACTCAGGGTCGGAACCTGCATCTGATTCTGAAACCTTTAGCTCAGCCACTAGTGACTGCTTTGCCCGACACTCACTTATGTTGTGAGTGGAGCTCTTATGGAACTCACACCATTTTCTTGTGTCCTTTTTTGGCTTTGCGGTGTTGTTCTTTGCTTGCAGCTTTGGCGGGTTGTCTTGGGCTGCCCCGCCTTGGCTTTGTCCTTTGTTATGTGGTTTAGGGGCACCTTTCCCTTGCTTTGGATTCGCAGACCCAAAGTCTCGCTTCTTTTGTTTAAACTTATGCTTGACCTTGACAGCATATCGATATGTTGTGCCGAGCGAGGAGATGTTCAGGAATTATATTTCTTTCTGGATGTACTTGTGCAGGCAGTCACGGTATTTGAGTATCAAATGCTGCTCTAAATCCTTGATACCAAACTTTGTGCGAAGGATATGGAAAATATTGGTGAACTCCGACACGTCTTGGTCCTTTCCCTGCCGTAGTGTGGTCCACTTTATGTATTCATCCTCATAGCTTCCGAAAGGGTAGTATTGCTCCTTGATGGCATCCCAGAATGAATTCCAGGTGGGTGCGGCTGAAAATAGTGAGCCGGTACTTTCATCCTTCTGCTCGCAGTAGGTTTCCCACCAGTCCTTGTCGTGTGGGGCTGCTTTGAGAAGAGCGAAAACAATCTTTTCCCAACTCGAAAATTCATGAACAGAAAAATAACCGTCTAGCAGATTTAACCATTTATCTACGACATATGTGTCTATCTGACCCTCGAATATGGGGATTTCAAAATTAACTTGTACCTTAAAGGGCGTGGCGTTTCCAGAGTAGCTGCTGGAAGCTGATGTGTCGTCTCTGGGTAGCCGCTGACGGATTTGGGAAAAGTTGTCCATCATCGCGTTCCGTTGTCGCTTGAGGGCTTCTTCGAGCAAGATTTTTATAAGATCTCCTACCTCCTCGTCTTTCTTCTCATCCGCCATGGGAGGTCGTTGGGATTTGCGAGGCTGGTCTTGCAAAGGTTTGACCAGTTCAAGCCCTAACTCCTTATATCTCGACCTTGTTGGGGACATGCAAAGAAAAATAGAGAAAAAGCAGACCGCTCTGATACCACTGATCCAGACTTAAACATGAACGCAACAAATTACAGAGATACCCTAACACAGATATGCAGCGGAAATAATACTTCATCTCATTATGTAAATACGAATATGCTTACAAACAGTAATGGAAATTAAACTATTTTAGGGCGTGGTAGCTTATCTCTAAGAAGGATGTTGGTGGCTACATGCTTGAACTGTGTTACAATGAGGGCTCGAAGGCCTATTTATTGTGAGAACCCATGGAAACCTTAACATTCCAACCTAACCCTAGAAGATGAAACGCAAACTGTGGGCCCATTTGTAAATTGGTACATCAACTTCCCGGGTCGTAACTTTGGCATATGATCTCGTTTGACGCTAAATAGCTCGTTAGAAATATCTATCCGAGCAATACCATTTAGGAAGGGCACATCAGTCGTGGACCATGTGTGCCCCCAGATTTCCCAAAAAAGTTGTTAGGGCCTAAACGGCCCGGAAGTTCAGGCCCGAAAAATTGCTAAAAATAGTAAGTTGTGCTACAATTAAGGAAACTGAAAATGCTGAGAGAAACAATGGTGGGGGTCTAGGTGGACTTGGCAGGTGGCCGCTAAGATCCACCTGGATCACCCTTCACCTATAGCAGAATACTTATTTGCTGAGTGTTAGTGTGACTGATATTTCTTTTGTACTAGTGATTGCTAACAACACATGATACTCTTGTAAAGACAAGGACAGTAAGACAATAAGACTACAGTTAATGACAGTAACCCTTGCTGCATACACGAGTACATGAGACAATGGATTATATTACAAAGACCATCTTGAAGTCCCTTTGAACATTATTAAAGGCATATTGGAGAAGACTTTTTATACAATCTTGAGAATCTAGCAGCCTAGTTGAAGTCTAGTATGCATAAGTTGTGAAGATAGCTTGGGCTTTGCTTGATACATCACCAAAGCATTATTAAAGGATTTTTGAAGTGTTGGTAAAGAAACTTGTTAAAAGACATTGTATGTAGACCTATTGAAGCCTATTGGAGACATTCTTGAAGACCATGATGATGCCATCATGAGGTGACCTTGGAGAATTGTATTTGGGTGACATGAAGAGCAGTGGTGACACCTTCTGAGAAATCAAGGTTGACATTGATGATGCAACGTGGAGACTAAAGTTAAGGCATTGCTGAAGATTGACAAGGCTCGGTGAAGAAGACCTTGGGATTCGTGAAGTACAACTAAACATATCTTGACCAAGTGAAGCTGAGGGTTGGAGCCTCGAAAAGACAAGGTTGGTGCCTTGGAGGATAGGGTTGGAGCCCTAGAGGATCAGTGTCCTTAAGAAACCAGGTCGAAGCCTGTACCAGAGAAGGGTTGGTGCCCTAGGGTTGGAGCCTCTAAACGCAAGGTTGGTGCCTTGAGAATATAGGGTTGTTTCCTTAGAGGTCGGAGCCTCACAAAAGTCCAAGTTGGTGCTTGACAATAGGTTGGAGCCTTAGAGATTGAAGATTGATGTCTTCATCTGGGGTTGGAGCCCTATATACATTGTACTTGATTGATTGTAAAGATTATATTAATAAAAGAATTTATTCCTATTGTTCATTTTGTGTTCTAAATATAAGTGATCTAACTGGTAAAAGTAACAATTGAAAACGAATACTGACTCACCTCCCCCTCAGTATTTCCAACATCTTGGACTCTACTTCTTATGGGGCCCTTGGAGCAAATGTGCCCCTTGGCACTGAGACATGATGAATATTATATCTTACAATATGCGTGGCTTGGGGGATGCCACGAAAAAACTCTCCCTACGACACTTGATAAATTTTGTTCGCCCATTCATTATCCTTATTTAAGAAACCATGGTCGATGTTGCTCGATCTATTACATATTTCAACCCATTTTCCCATCCTAGTGTATTGTTGTCGTTGATTCATGTGGATTTTCGGGGGGTTCAATGGCTTTGTGGGATCCATACTGGGCAAACTTCAAGGCCCATACATTTTTTTTTGGGATATTTCTCTCTAGACATGTCCAAGGCATGGAGGAGCGGATTCACATTTGTAACATATATGCTCCATATGAGGGTAGACACATATTCTAGGATAGGTGGAGGCCTCAAACTTACTTAAGATTGGCTCTATTATAATTGTGGGTGATTATAATGCCATATTAAATAGAGATGAGGTTTGGGGCACAAGATGTCACGGTGATCCCATGGAAAATAAATTGACTATCATTTTTGAACAGAACCATTTAAACGATATTTGTCCAGATCCTATTGAACCCACCTCGAAAAATGGGAGGAGTGGAGATAACTACATTGGCAAGAGACTTGATAGATTCATGATCCACCAGAATTTAACTGAAGTTTTGGGGAATCTAAGATCACATGTGGTAAATACTTATATCTCGGACCACTGCCCTATTGTTCTGTAATGGAGGATGGAGTCGGTCAGAAGGGGTATACCTTTCAAATTCAATCGAACATGGCTTGAGGATGACTCTTTCAACAAATTGGTCATGGAGATTTGGGGTTTATATGTATCTAGAAACAGACCAACCATGGAACATATCACACAGAAGTTAAAACACCTAAAAATTCGGGTCCATATATGGGAAAGGAAGAAGAAGGAGGGCTTATTACAGGGATTAAAAGAATTGATAGCAGAGATTCACAAGATTGGGGATCAATTTTCCACGGGGCCGCCTACAGAATAATTACCAGACTGATTGAAATGTTTGGAGGAGCTGAAGAAGCGCATATTGGAAATTTAGGAATCCACATGGAGATTAAAGAGAAGGGCTATTTGGATCCAGGAAGGGGACCACAATACAAAATTCTTCCACAGCTACGAAAATTAACGAAAAAATAGAAATGCCATCTAGAACATTGAGGGGGCCGATGGTGTATAAGTATACACAAATGCTACACTTCGGAGGGGAGTAGTACTATATTTTCAAAATCTATTGAAGGTCAAGGAAGATATTCACATTGAAGATCATATATGGGGCGTGGAGGAAAACCCTACAATGTTTGACAATGAGGCAAATGAGATGATATATAGACTCGTCACACGTGATGAATTACACTTTGTTTTAAAATAATTTGCCAGGGACAAATGCCTTGGCCCAGATGGTTGGACAGTTGAGTTATTTTTACATTTCTTTGAACTCATGAAAGAGGATTTGTTGAAGATGGTGGAAGAGTCCCAGATTAGACGTGACATCATGGGGTCAAGAAAATCCACCTTTATTGCATTTGTTCCAAAGGTCACTGTTCCCTCCTCCTTCTCA
The DNA here is from genome assembly GCA_000404065.3 of Pinus taeda. NCBI lineage: Eukaryota > Viridiplantae > Streptophyta > Pinopsida > Pinales > Pinaceae > Pinus > Pinus taeda. The sequence continues at coordinate 180,520 of APFE031499121.1, forward strand.
AACTTTTGACCGATCACACTTTGCAACATTATATATAAGATCATTTCAAAGGTTATAACAAAACATATCAAATACATTATTTCAGTACACATTTCCAGGGAACAATTTGGGTTCCTTCACAACAGATCTATCCACGACACAATTTCCATTGCACAGGAATGTGTACATACCATTCAGACGAAAAAATTAGAGGCGTTGTTGATGAAGGTTGATCTACAACAAGTATATGACTGTGTAGACTGGTCATTCCTCAGGATTATCCTATAGAAGATTGGGCTGACCATACAAAATATATAGTGGATTATGGCATGTGTGTCACATGCATGGTTTGCGTTCTCATAAATGGGTACCCCACTGAGTTCTTCCGAGCTGGTTGTGGCTTGAGACAAGGTTGTTCGCTATCGCCCCTCCTTTTCATTCTTGTCATGGATAAGTAGAAATATTAATATGACCAGACAAGTGGACTTTTAGGGGACTGTAGATGAACCATGAGGTTAGTATCACACACCTCTTTTTCGTTGATGATATTATGACATCTGTTATGATGTTTGGTGCACAATGGGAGACATTATATCACATATTCCAATGTTTTGGCAAGGCATCTGGTTTGGTTGCAAATGGACACAAGTCTGTACTTATTTATTCAAATGGTAGCCTATCTGAGATTCAACACATTACTGAGATGTTTGGGGTCACATACAAAGCACTTCAGGATGGCTTCACCTACTTGGGGCATAGGTTGAAACCAAACAACTATCATGTGCAGGATTGGACTTGGATTCTGCATAAATTCAGGAAAAAACTTAAGTGTTGGACTCACCGGTGGCTCTCCCTGGGTGATAGATTCACATTGATTTAATCGGTACTCCAACAGATGGCCATATAATGGATGCATCTTTTCGCCCTTCCTGCAAGCATTGTTTTCTGAGATTCAATCAGTCTTGGCACGTTTTTTGTGGTTTGGACTGGAGGGGAAGCGCAAATTCCATTTGATCAAATGGGACACTATCTCATGCCCCTGAAACCTGGATGGATGGGGCATACTCAATACAAAAATATTTTGGAGGTCATTACTTATTAAGTCCATGTGGCGGACACTATTTGGCGAGGGAATTTGGAATAATATCATAAAAGGAAAATACCTCCAAGGAAGATCAGTCTCTGATTTGATTCATAAGGGGGAAATTGACATTATAAGTGGCTCTATCATATGGCTAAGTTTTAAGAAGACAACAAATCTTTTCCTTCAACGTATCAAATGGTCATTTAGGAGAGGAAATAAGATTATTATTGGGAGGGACGTTGTGTTGGTTTATCAGACAATTTTAGACTCCCATACGACATTTTGTGGGCATTTCACCAATGGGGTATATTCTTCCTAGAACAGGTGATCAACGGTTGGCAAGGGGCACACCCGATTTCGAGGGAGGTTGAACATCTTGGATTGATGGGGCATTCAACACAAACATGACATTCATACATAAACAAAATTAGGGGCGTGGGTTTATGTCGACATCCAAGTGGGGACACCCTTATATGGGAGGGTAGTCTTAAAAATGACACAGTGGTAGTAGCGGATTGCTATCAACACATAATCAATAGGGATACATAATATACACCTTGCCCATGGTTTATGTTGATATGGAGATCAACCACACCTTTAAAGGTCATCCTTTTCTGCTAGCTGGTATGGAGAAATCGCATACGGACATGGGACAATTTGTGCAAACGCGGTTATCTTGGACCCGGGTACTGCGTCATGTGTGGTGGGGGTGAAGAAACAATAACTCATATATTCATACACTGCAATATTGCATTACATATCTAGTCTATGATTCTGTCGTCTTGTAGGTTAAATTTTAGAGTTTTTTGGTCCATCGAACATTGCTTGAGATGGGGTGCCTCCGGGGTAGGAACTGAAACCTTTATTCTGTTGTTTACCTTCTAGGAGATTTGGAAGGCACATAACCAATGTATTTTTTGTGGGGTGCTGATCAAAGCTTTGAAAATCTGTGCTAAAGTTCTCTCATGGCTGGAACATATGACACTGAGGAGACAACACACCATAGACACATCTAGACACTACTTAAATCCTTGCGTAAATTTGTCGGCTTGTTTCTTTGATGGTGCTGCACAACATGGACAATGTGGGTGTGGGCAATGGTTACACATCAATGAACATAACAACTACAAGTTATACTAGCAGGGGGGGAGAGGTACAAACTCCAGGGCCGAGATGATAGCCCTTTGGGGCTTATAGTGGTTTGCAAAGGAAAAGGAGCTCCAAAATATACATATCTATAAGGATTCTAAGACAACAATTGATGGATTTTATGGTATATCTTGTTTCGAGCCTCCAAAACTTCAGGGATGGAGGAATAAAATCGGGGCTTTGCTTTAGAATTTTAGGAACTTTACTATGATTCACATTAGAGGAATTTTGAGGTCTAAAATGGGCCTCCTAAGAAAAATGCACAACCAAAATAAACTTTATAAGAACCAATAGGATTCAAGATGATGATGTCAACCATAGGGGATGATTCACCATTTTTGGAGTAAAAAAGTAAAAAGATTAAAAAATAATAAAATAATAAAACTATTTTTTCAATTCGTATTTTCAACTTATCTTCCTAATGTTTTACTCAAATTTCAAGCGAGAGTACTCGTTGGAGTACCCATGTTGCATACTTTCGATGGACCGTACTACACGAAAAATGAGAAATACATGAAAGTATGCAACATGGGTACTCTTTTGATGAGGAGTCAAATTTTGCATCCAACGAGTGTTCCCACTTGAAATTTGAGTAAACACATAGGGAGATAAGTTGAAAATATGAGTTGAACAAGTTTTTTTGTTTCTAAAATTTGATGATGTATTATAATCTTATTTTATCATTTCCACTATTATTTTATAATTTTCTTAAAAAGACCCATTTTAAACCTCAAAACTCCCTTAATGCATATATATAAAATCAAACACGGTAGCTCATACTCTTTCAAAGATAAGATTGTGTGATCAAGAAGGCTTTATTTTCTACAAACTTTATTTCACATGATTCTGTGAGAGACGAAGGCAGAATTGCCATCCAATAGTTGGATGCGATTCTGATCATTGTTGTTGTTTTGGTCTTTGTTGATTTTTGCACTTCACAAATTTTTGTTTATGGAAAAATGAACCGTGCACAACTTTTCCATTTTTGACCTCGAGAACATTGGATAGGATATATCTTAATTTTGGTGAACCAAATTTCAAAATACTTAAATCCTTTTTTAAGCGTATTTTTTCACTATGGTTAAGGATAATAACTGGTATTAAATATGATTGTTGATATATGTTTGCCAAACATAATTTTAACTATTTTTTTTTCTTATAATAATAATACTTTTTATATATCAAATATTATTTATAAAATATGTATTATTATACATTCAAATAAGTTGGTGATCAACCACATCGGTTGTGCTAGTAAAAGATATCCTCTCGTTCCTTGGTGTAAATGGGATGGGCGGATAAGAAAATACGAAATCAGTCACCATGTTGGTTGGCTCATGATCAGAAGGTGTGAGTCGGTATTTAAGCGCTTTATAAATTTATCATTTCAATTAATCCATGTGCGAAGCCAAGCATCCAGTGAGTGAGCAATAGGAAATGGAGCGTGGTAAGGTTTTGATGATGGCATCCCAAACCCACTGTGTGGCCACGATACCTCGGCCTAGCCAGATCGTTCGCCCTTCAGGTATCTTTCCTCTGTTCTTCTGTCACTTCCAAAATTGAGTGTTAAAATATATTAGTTCAGCTGTGGAGATGAGTCGATGTTTACAGGTAGAAGCATCCAAATTTTGCAGGCCTTCATGCTAGCTCCTGCATATTTTTCAGAGGCGGAAGAGACTTATCATGTTCGAGAGCATTGACGGTAAGTAGACGAGAGCAGAGAAGGGGGTTTAGAGTGACAGCTCTGTTTGGATTGGGCGTACCAGAACTTGCTGTGATAGCGGGAGTGGCAGCCCTCATATTCGGGCCGAAGAAGCTGCCAGAAATTGGAAAAAGCCTTGGCAAGACCGTGAAGAGCTTTCAAGAGGTTCCTATTCCTATTTATATTTCTATTCCAATTTCCTATCACATTCATATAGTCATTTGGTTTGCTAGTCTCAGAGGCTAGAGGTCCGTGAATCTTCTTTTATGTTAATTAATATTAATGCCGTGGATGATAAGCATCATATATCTCCGGTGATCAAATGCATTCGGCACTTGGCATAGCGATGAGTATCTGGTAATTATTGCTATTATTTGACAATATGTTTCAGATTATTTATCTTGTTTGTCAAGGTTGTCCTGGAACAAGCACGACTAGAACCTTGCTCTTTCAGCGAGCGACTTGAAGGTATCTAGTCGACCAAGGCCAAACATTGTTGTGATGGATTGTCATGGTTCCCCTTCCTCCATGGAAGGAGAGGTCTGATCTTCCAGTTCAGACTCATTTGCAAACTGGTCAAGCATGGGTTCCTTACTCGTCTCAGTTTCAGAGCCACAGTGGTGCAATTTTATGGCTATGAAAAGCTGTAGGACCTGCATGCATGCCATTTACAACGCGGCCGAAAACAAGACCATTAGATGTTTGTGGATGGGAGGATGGATTTTTGCTTTATTGACTGAGCAGGGTTTGCAAATTTTGAAGTTCAACCCTGCCTTCCTGCTTGATTTTTCTTTTAGTTGTATAACCTCTCCTATCGGATAAGACTATTTTCTTACTCAAGGCCTCTATTTTTTGTTCGGCTCTTAAAGATAATGTAATGGGTTGTTCTAATGAACAGGGCTCGAACTTTCTTACCTTGAAACTCTCTATACACTTCTCAGTTCACATGTCTTTATGGAATAAATGGATTACCTAGACGTTGTATAGTTCATCCTAATTGTGGTCAACTCTCTTGGTCAAGGTTTTGACAGCGTCCGTGAAGTTGGCACTGAGATTCCTTTCATTCCATTTGGCTTTCCATGTATGTGTTGAATGTATGTTTGTTTGTTTGTTTTTTTTTTTTAAATAAGAAGAATCGGTAGACCGAGACCTGGTATTGAGTCATTTGGATTAACACTATACTCTTGATTAACACTATACTCTTGAGCCTAGTGCAACCGCCCAACTGCCCACAAGCCTCACTAGACAGAGAAACTGAGTTTTGAACCTGGGCGGGGCCCATATATTGGTTGACAAATGCCTTCTGGTGCAGGACGTCCACTGCCCAACCTAGCCTGATGGGCTGTGTATGTGTTGAATGTTAGGGTCTTGACTCTTACCTGAACCCCCTTATTTAGACACTATATTAATGTATGAGGCCACCTTCATTGAATAAGGCCCATTAAAGAGTTAGTTGATAAGGCCCATTAAAAAGTTAGTTGATAGTAACTCATTGTAAAAAATGCAAAAGCTCACATTAGTTATTAGGTTCTCATTTAAGTGGGCCCATAGATAGTTAAGATTCTTTACGAAAAACTATATAATGAGTAGAAGGTTATGTAATGTTTTGTCAACAATTTTGATTGTATTTGGAGCATTGCTCTTAGAGTTTGTCCCCTTGAAGACGTAAGGGAACAAGCTATCTATTTTTGATTATGAAAGAGATTTTTCTTAGGGTTTATCTCTCTTTTCTCTCGTATTCTTGGGTTTTGCACTACATTTTATGTGTTTTCTCCAAAGTTTTGGAGTTAGTTACACTAAAAGTAGTTTCTGAGCTCTTTCTTGGGCACACTGGAAAAAGTTTTGGGGATATAGTGGGATTTTTTTTTTCCTTACTATTTTTTAACGAAAAAAAGAGGATGGCAACATTTAGGTTGATTTTTGAAACTTTCTGTGAAAAATTTGGAGAATCCAATCCAAGAATGGAATTCCTCTCGAAAAAATATCCAATTTAATTTTTTTTCCAAAATAGAGTCTAGGAAGTGGAGATATTATTGATTTAAAATCAACGTGTTTTTAGGTTTTTTTTGGGAAGGCCTCAAATTTCACAGATTGGATATCTTTTGATCAAGTGCATAGATTTCAGGCAAACTAGTGCTAGTAAATCCAGAGAAGCTGTGGCATTTCATAATTGGGGTTGTAATAGGAAATTTGAGAAATATAGCAGAAGTTGTGATCATTTTACATTTTCAGCCTCAAACCCTACCTTACACAAGTTATTTTTTAGTGTTTTTAAGAGTTTTCTCTTCTGTTAGCAAGCTCATAATTTTTTTTTTTTTTAAAAGATATGTGTTCTGGTGTCTTTAAATAACAAGTGGTTTGTCGTTCATTGGGTAATCGTGGTAAGGGAGGAATACATGCAGAAAATACATGTCGAAGACCACTTTCTAGTACTTGGGTAGTTGTGTAGTAGGTTGAATTCCTTTAGTTAGTGCTTGGAGTTATTGTGCCAAGTACTACTATTGCACCCCACATATATATCAAAGAACTATAACACACGGCAATCCCTTGTCCGTAGGACCCAATAACTTTTTAGTGAGCTCGCCCATCAAGGATAATACCTATAAACCATCTCATACTTCTTTGGACAACACGGCCATCTGCTTGACTTGAGATAGGTTGAATAGTTTGGAAAACTAGTTTAAAATGTTGGATGAGAATTTTGATAAGAAGCTAGATAACAAGTTGGTTTGGAATTTTGATAAGAAGCTAGATAAGAAGTTGGAGAAGAAGCTAGATGAGAAGTTTCAGTAGTGCAATGAAAAAAACCTAGCCAACTTTGACAAGATGTTGATTGAGTAGTTGTGAAGTATTATAGCCCAAGGCATACCAGAAAAATAACATTGGATTGCACATCACATTGAGCCACAATAAGAAGAAACTTCTCACTTGGGACTATGTAGCCACCCACAACCCTCTTCAGGTCTGCACATTAATGGACTAATGGATAATAACATATGGCACCATTCTCCTTGAAAGAATGAAGTTTCTCTCAAGAGGAAAGGGACATAGGGGTTTTCCTAATTCAGATTATACATATAGGCTATTTTTTTAGCACATGGGTGTTTTGCCTTCTCAAACCATGAACCCTCTATTTATATGCTTTGGAGTTAGTTCAAGTAGTTGGGGCTTAAAATTTGGGTTGTAGAGGATACAACTTTTTCTTCTTCTACTAAAAGCCCGCACTTTTGGTACCTTTTAGTTTTTTTTAGCATATTTTGAGGGTACGCACATGTTGCTAAGTGGCATCTTGTGAGTTGCTCAGAAGTTGTTTCAAGGCAAGGGGTGAACATAGGGAAGGATATTGCAGATATTGTTTAGGAAGAATTGAAATTGCTGAAACAGGATTTAGTGTTGGCTCAACTCAACTCATAAGATCAAGGATAACCGAATTCATCTATAACACGGACACCCATGGTTGCAAGTTGAAGAAATGTCTTTATATTGCAAAGTAGGCGCCATGGGCATGCTATGCCAGGATCGATGAGTATTTACACAAGTTAGGGTTTTCCAAGAATTTTACAGATTCTAATCTTTAATTTGTAATCGATAAATTTGATCTATTTGTCTTGGTCCTATATGGAGATGAATTAATCATTACAAGAAACTCCAACTAGTTCATTTTGTGCTGTAAGAAAAAATTGGTTAGTGAGTTTGATATGATGGACATTGCTCTATTGCATTATTTTTTGGGATTAGAGGTTTGGTAAGTTGCAACAAAAGGCTTCCTTGGAAAAGTGAAGTTTACCTTATAGATTATGAGGAGATTTTAGATGTTGGATTGCAAGTTTCTGCCTACTCCAATGGTTTTAAATCTAAAATTGACCCGTGGTCAAGATTCTGATTTAGTTGATCCTACTCTATGTAGGTAATGGATCAAGTCATTGATGTACTTCATGAATACCAAGTTGGGCATATGCTATGTAGTTAATATAGTAAGTTTATGGTTGAGCCTCAATAGTGTCATTGGAATGCTAGTAAGCATGCTGAAATACTTCAAGGGCACTATTGATTTAAATTATTTGGGAGTAGGACATGAAAAAACACTTTTGGCTATTGTTTTAGCTTGGGTACATGTATAATTTCTTGGTTTAGCAAAAAGCATGCAATAATTGCCCTCACTTTAGCAAAATTGTCGATTTTTTGTAGCATCGGGAGGTATTCTCATATGGCCTAGAAACATTAAATAAATTTATTTTTTGAGGTCTCCAAGTTGGCCTAGAAAGTCAAGTCGGCTCAGGGGTTGAAAGGGTGTGTCCCTTGGGTTATTTTACCCCCATTCGACAAGTATAAATACATGATGTGATGCCTCATTCTCTCGCCAACAAAAAAGCAAGTTTGAGATCTGTTTCAGAGGTTATCTTTTCTACTTTTATCTCTCTCTCTTGGCCACACATGTGGAGAAAAAAGACCAAGTTTTTGATTAGATCTTTGACCCTGTTTGACTGATCTTGACTGGGCATTGACCGAGCTAATTTGACATTTGTCTTGACTAAATTTGACTTATGTTGATGGAGCTACAATTGACCACAGGTCCAAATTTGACTAGAGTTGACTAGTTTGACTGGTTTTTGTTGAGATTTGTAGCTTGGGAGGTACTCCAAGCCTTGAGGATTGAGGGTTGTGTAGGAGTTGGCACATGAGTATGGCTTGTGGGCATGAAACGCAAGCCTGTGGGCTTGCACCCAAGCATGTGGGCTTTGCACCCAAGCATGTGGGTGTAAATTTGTGAGGAGATTTCTACATGTGATGATTTGAGTTGATAGAGGGCTCTGAGAGTAACCGGATGCAACGAAAATCACACGAATTTGAGTTGTACAAATGAAGTTAAGAATTTTTGAAGTTATGGTGTGTTAATCTGTCTAGTTGTGCAGGTCGACATGAGGTTAAGTAGTGCCAAAGACAAATTTGTTGGAGCCACTTGATGCATATAAATAGAGGTCAAGTGTGAGGCATAAAAGATTATCCTAAGTGCATTCAACTTCATGGTTTAGCTTTGTGATTTGGAGTGCGACTCTGAGGCTAAAAAAAGGAGTAAAGGGCTGCCGAGTTTGGAGAGTATCTCTGCAATTTGGTGCAATTTTTCTCTGTGGAATAGGTTGTAGTCTTGAAGTAGTAGGAAGGTGACACAAGGGCAGTTTGTGGGTAGCGTGGGTATATCTCCTTAGCCAGTTCAGGGCGCAACAAATCAAAAGTATGTACGAGTGCGTTTTGTGCTTGATTGTTTTTGGGTTACCTTTGTCTACAGGGCTGCAGAGAATGGTTGCTACAACAGCACGTTGAAGGGACTCTTTTAAGGGCAGCTAGGTCTAAGTTAGGTCTGTCCCTTAGGCTGCAGCTCCTGGAGATGATTGCGCAGTAGTTCAGGGGGGAGTCTCCATATGTATGGCCAACGTTCTTATTGTTGGTTGGTATTGGAATGTTGTAGGGTAAGTTGAGGAGCAACCTCATACCCTAGGGTAGAGTTTGTTGCTTATCTTTGGACAACAAAAGGAGCAGTCCTTTGGGAGAAGATCACACAGTGTTGGAGCAATGGGTTAGGGTTGGTAGGGTGCCCTAACTAGTCTTCTAGAATCACAAAAATCGAGGCAAGGAGGCAGTAGCAGTACATTATAGATGACTCTTTGATGATGGATGAATGCTAGTTGGATGGGTGTCCTAGAAGAGGACAGTTTGGTGAAGTCTGTTGGCAGCCAAGGGGAAGGGTCTTCATAGTGGTTGGATGCCCTAACTAGGAGCAAATGCTACAATAAGGATTGGTCACTCGTGGTCTATTGGAGGGCAGCGTGAGAGTGGATAGTGGATTGGGCATTTATGGTCTGTTGGAGGGCAGTGTGATAGTGCCCAAGTTGGAGCGTGGTGTGCAACATTTTAATGGACAAAAGTAGCTTCTAGAGTGGCAGAAGAAGAGCTCAAGGTTCTGCTAAGCTAGGAGTAGAGCAACCCTAGACTTGTTGTGTGAAGAAAGACATCTACAATAGAAGTTGGGCAGTCCTCCTAGCTCGTATTTATTGTGAGAGGTGGACATCTTGTAGTGATAGGTGGCAGCCCTCTGTGCCCTATGTTAGTCTTCATTGGAGTAGTGCAGGAAGGCTATAGTGCGCTGAAGTCCCTAAGTCGCTGAGGAGCAGCAGGGGGAAGATGAGAGTTGTTAACAAATGGAGTTATGAACAACTCAACATGAGTCTCGATGTGTTGTGCCCTTGATAGACTAAGGCACAACTAGTGAGCAGAATGGATAGCCGAGGTTCAATGGCCAGATGGACTTGGATCGTTGATGGAGGTAGTGTTGCAGATCGGGAGCCAAAGGACTGGGCAGGTACACGGTACAACCGAGAGGAGCTGAGAGAGCGTGTTACAGCAAACTGGTCAGAGTATCTTGTTGAGGGTAGATTGGTTGTCAATGGACTGACTCCAAGGCCCAGTTTTGTATTCTTGTACTAGTGGATGTATGAGGGCTATTATCCCAGTATGGGAGCCCTAGGATATTGTATTATTCAGTTTGATTAATATAACAAAGTTGGGTTATTGTACAAAATTGTGTAAAAAATTGTCTATATTTTGTGCACTAGTAGATTTACTATTGTTTATTTTCTACCGTGCAAAGTAGTTTTGTTGTGATACTTGGTTTCGTAGCGTCAGTGATTTAAGATTCTATCCTAGACACCAGTATTGTGGAAAAACAACAGTTTTGATTAGTGTTATCTTGTTGTTGGTTTTGACTAGGTTTGACTGGTATTTTGGCTTGGACATCGGCACAAATTTCTAGACAAATTGGATTTGTAAACCTTGCTGAAGAATAGTTTCTCCTAAAAAGAAAAGTTGTTAGGTTTTCTCCCAAGGTTGGGTTTCTCAGGGTAAAATTATTGTCTCGATTGTGCATGGTTGTCTTTCTATGATTTTTACTATTTCTGCTGCATTTACTGTTGAAACTTTCTGTGTATAATTGTTTAACTATATTAGTGGCATGAGATAAACCATTTAAAGATCATTAGGTAGTAATTATCAATCAAAAATTTGGTTTCTACTACACATCTTTTAGAAAATTCAACATGGTTTTAGAGCATTATTGAAAGTGTAGTCATTGAAGTCAGTCTAAGAGACAAGTATTCGACATCTTGATTGGATATTTTGATCTCTTGTCGAAATGGTGCTAAGTCACAAAATGAAAAGCAGGATGGATGGTGTCATTCTAGAGCCAGAGGGAGCTGAGGAGAAAGTCCTTGTCTTTGCGCTTTCAGTCACTATTACCAATAATTATGATGTTTGTTTGGTGGACAGTGGTGCTTCTAGGCACATGATAGGTTTTCGAGGTTCTCTCATTGATTTGACATAAAGGGATTCAACGTTGCAGGTGGAACTTGGAGACAATGCCAAGTATGCAGTGAAGGGAGTTGGGTCAACCTCGTTTCAGTTGGAGTCCAGAGATCCACTACACATGAGAGATGTTTTATATGTACCAGGATTGGAGAAGAATCTATTCTCTATCTCGGGACTGAAGATAGAGCTTATTGAGTTACATTTATGGATGTTTAGGTTCTTATATGGCCTAAGGGCTTAAGAATGGACTCACCAAAAGTATTTGGTGTTCGAGAGGGAGGTCTATACCGACTTATAGGACGACCAACCCAAGCATTGGTACATGACAATATGAGTTTCTGTGAGTTATGGCATCATATTTGTTCATCTACATTACAGGGCTTTACTTGCATTGAGGCAGATGGGTACAGGTCTTCTAGAGCTCCAAGTAGAACATGATGGCATTTGTAGGGGTTGTGCACTTGGCAAGAATGCCAAGGGATCGTTTCAGGGGATCTTGATCTAGTATATTCAGATGTATGTGGACCTATGACTACATCCTCCTTGTGTGGCTAATTGTGCTACGTAATGTTCATTGATGATTTCTCCCGAAATACTCGAATCTACTTTATGAGGGCCAAGGATGAGGTCTTCAGCAAGTTCTAGGAATTCCAGGCTCAAGTAGAGAACTTGACAGGAAGGAAGATCAAAGTCTTGACGTCAGATAATGGAGTAGAGTACACTTCTAGAGACTTCAATGATTTCTGCAAGGAGGTAGGGATCAAGAGGGAGTGGATAGTTCCTTATAACCCTCAGTGGAATGGAGTTGCGGAAAGGAAGAACATGACTATTGTGGAAGCGGTGAAGCCGATGATTCATGATTAGGATCTACCTTTGTTCTTATGGGCAGAGGCAACCAACAGAACTGTTTATGTTTAGAACCAAAGTCCTCACTGGATATTGGAGGACAAGACTCTTGAGGAGGCATTAATAGGAGTGAAGCCAAAAGTCAGTCATTTGAGGAGCTTTGGTTGTCTAGTATATGTTCACGTGCCCAAGGAGAAGAGGAAGAAGCTAGAACCTTTTGGGAAGAAGGGTACTTTTGTGGGATACAACGAGACTTCAAAGGTCTACAGGATCTACATTCCAGGACAACGATAGATTGAGGTTAGTCGGGATGTTATTTCTGATGAGGAGGTAGCCTTCAGGTTGTCCAAAGAGTCCCACATGGATATTGATAGTGAGGAGTAGGAGGCTCCAAAGGATTCAGGTACAGGTCCCTCTGTTCCAGTTAATCATCCTTTAGACTATCAGGGGTCGGTAGAACTGGCAAAGCCAATGGACATGCCTAGTGATGTTACAATGACCAGGAAGAGGCCGTTGTGGCTTTGTGACACTTTGCACGATGCAGAGGGGCATGCAACTCCTAGAGGTACTTTCAGGGAAAGCAAACGATCTCAGGGGTTCTTGAGTTAATACGCATTGATGAGCCATATCATTGATTCTGAACCTTCCAGTTATGAGGAGGCAACAAGCCAATAGGTTTGGAGGGATGTTGATCTGAAAATGAGATCTTAGATTACTTTTAAGGTATTACAGACTCGTGCATGGATTTGCCTATATTACTTAGTGCAACGGATCGATAATATTGCGAATAATATAGACAATTGAGTAGTCAGAGAAGCATAATAGACAAACACACATAAACACAACAAGTTTAATATGGAGTTCACCCAAAACTCTTGGGCTATGTTTCCTGGTCCAACCTTCAGTGGTGACCTCTCTATTATGTCTTCAAGAGCAAAGTTTTACAAAATGTGAGCTCAAATTGAGTCTCAACACACAGATACAAACAACACGAGTTTGCTTGAATCCCTCAAGCCTCTCTGAGTACACAGACTCTTTCTTTCACTCTCTGTCTCAGTACTGCTTCCCCTCTGTCTTTGTCAGTTTGTGGCTTTAAAACCAATCGGCGTTGTCTGTTCGTTTCCCCTTCTCGGGCTCTCTGGCTCCCGACCTCCGTCTATTCGAATCCCCTTCTAAGCGTTAGCAATCATGGCATAACGTCTTCAGGGAAGGTGGCCACTTGTTCTGCAACAGAAGGGACCATCGAGCCTTTGAAATCCCCGAAAATAGTGTTCTCTGTTTACATAGAGAAACACTGGAAAAATCCACCAAATCACTGTTTATCGGACTTCAAATATTATGAATTCCGCCCTATATTCCATCGGGTCTGCTTGTAAATTGCTATCGCATGTTGCAAATGCCCATTCCGTGGTTTCCCTTTATATTTGGAAAAATATATTAAAACACTGAAAATATCGCAAAATGGCTTTATGGCGGACTTGAAATGTTATGTATTTTCATCTATAAGTTCCATCGGGTCCGCTTCATCGCATCGAGCGCATTTCCTTTGAATTTCGTTTATTTATCGAAAATGCGAATTACAAAGGAAAACGCCGTTTTTCGGATCTCAAAATATATAAAATATCTTCGATAACTCCATCGGGTCCGGCTATTGCAAGTCATATGTATATTGGCCCTGCTTCGTTGTATTGCTCCGACGCGATATTGCGATGCGATTGGTCGCAATCGCATATTGCATAGATCCTAGGCCGTTTGGTAAGCGCTCCTTGTATTTGCTGATTGCGATGTTGTGAGTTAACCTGGGCCGTCGATCTGCTTGCTTGATCGACGGTCCTCATTGACCCGCATTGATTGCGATCGCAATTGTCATATGGTTACCCTCGATAGCCTTCGCCTGTCAACATCGATTGCGATATTCCGATCAGATCTGGACCGTTGATCGGCCAGATACGACGGCTCCTGTGCATCAGTGTCCAAGCCGTCGATAGCTCTGTTTTTGGTCATTTCTTTGTGTTTTTTCACTCCCGATAGTGTTATCCGCCATTTCTAAGGGTTCTTCTTTTGCGATAGTTTTGATCTTTAGAAGACTTAGAGGGTTTTCTAGGATCCATTTTGGATCATGCCTTCCCACTGAAAAAGCTTTTGGACCACCCAAAGTTGGTTTTCAAGCATCAATCAAGTGAGGGTACAACTTCCTCACTTGTCCAATTTCTATCTATCGTGCACTGCTTGGTTTTGAACCTCTGAGTCCGATTCTGAGGTACTCAACATCCCCTCTACACGTAGTTCTCACCTTCCTGTCCAGAACTGTTCACTGAGATTTTTAGGCAACAAATCATCAATTGAAGGCAACTGACTTTTCTCTTCGGGATCTTCAACCAATGAAGGTGCAAACAGTGTCAAGTTTTCTTCGTTAAATACTGAATAGATATGCATGTAAGCTGGCAAATCAAGGCGAAAAACGTTTTCACCAATTTTCTCAAGTGTCTTGAAAGGCCCATACCTTATTGGCTTCAGCTTCTTACCTTCACCTTGCATTCTGTCTTTGTTGATGTACAACCAGACTTGATCACCAACTTGGAAGCTATACTCAATTCGATGCTTGTCATGCCTTGCCTTGTACTTGGCCTGGCTCTTTTCTAGCTGTTCCTGCACTGCTTGGTGAATTTCTTGGATCTGTTCAATGAACTTGGTTGCTTTGTCCACATCACTGTGTCCATCAACTGCTATGTCTTTTCCAAATACAAAATCCAAGGGAGACCTTGGTGTAAAACCAAAACAAGTCTCAAAAGGAGATCTCTATGTAGAAGAGTGCTTGGCATGGTTGTAAGCATGTTGCACATAACACAAATGTTCATCCCAAAGCTTGGGATGTTTGCTGCAATAACCCCTGAGCAACTGGATCACTGTCCTGTTGACCACCTCTGTTTGGCCATTTGTTTGTGGATGAAAGACTGTGCTCTTCTTTAATCTGGTGTCCATCAATTCCCACAGACTTGACCAAAACTTCTCAACAAATCGGGAATCTCGCTCAGATACAATGGAAGTGGGTAACCCAAAATGAACCCATACATGCTGAAAGAACAACTTTGCTGTTTGTTCAGCTGTAATATGCTTGTTACAAGGTATTAAAATACACATTTTGCTGAACCTGTCCACAATAACATATAACTAGTCATGACCTTTTTTAGATTTTGGCAATCCCCAAACAAAGTCCATGGAAACACTTTCCCAAGGACGAGAAGGAACTAGAAGTGGAGTGTACAAGCCTAATTTTCTATTGCTGGGCTTGCTTTTAGCACACACAGTACACTCTTTAGTATATCTAGAAACTGTTTCATGCATTCTTGGCCAATAACAGAACCTTTGCAGCTGTGCAACCGCCAAAATGACCTGATATAAGAGAAGTATGTGCTTCTCGGATTATGTTAACTCTTTCAGTTTGTGGAATGCATAACTTTCCCAAATGATACAAGAGTTGGTCCTTAACATAATAATCCAATTCTTCTACTTGTTTGCCATGATTTAAAGTTGCATATACATCTTTAAAATCTATATCTTGAGCATATTGTTCAATTTAGCTTTCATGCATTACTGAGTTATGCTTAAGTATAGTAGATGCATTTATGATTGATCTGGACAACATATCAACAACTTTATTGTGTATGCCTTTCTTATATTTGATGACAAGATGAAACTGCTGTAGAAAACCCACCCACCTATAGTGTCTTGATTGTTGCAATTTAGTTTGTGAGTGCAAATATTGAAGTGGTTGATGATTTGTATGGATGATTGTTTCTTTGCCCATTAAGTAATGTTTCCACTTTTTCACACTTTGTACTAATGCATACAATTCTTTATCATATGTGGGATAATTAACTACTGCAGAATTAAATGTCTCATAATGATAGCATATGGGTTTACTGTGTTGCATCAACACTGCTCCCATGGCATGGCCACTGGCATCTGTTTCAATCTCAAATGGTTGTTGAAGATCTGGCAGTGCTAGTACTAGTGCTGTACTAATTTTTTCTTTTAAGATGTCAAAGGCTTTCTGCTGTTTGCCTCCCCACTGAAACACCTTATTCAATCTTGTTAAAGCATGTAAGGGAGCTGCAATCAAAGAAAAGTTAGCAATAAACTTTCTCCAATATTGTGTTGCTCCTAGGAAACTCTTAACTTCTGTGGGAGATTTGGGTTTAGGCTAGTTTACAATGACTTCGACCTTAGAGGGATCTATCTTCAATTCACCACCCCCTACAATATGACCCAAATAATTTAAAGATGTTTTGCCGAATTCACATTTTGACAATTTCACATAGAGATTTTCTCTTTTCAAAACATCCAAAGTCTGCTTTACATGCTTCAAATGTTCTTCCCATGTTTTACTGAAAACAAGAAAGTCATCTGAATATACAATTACAAAATCATCAATAAAGGGCCTGAGTACATCATTCATAACTCTCATGAAAGTGGTAGGAGCATTAGTTAAGCCAAAAGGCATAACCAACCACTCATACAACCCTTGCTTTGTTTTGAAAGCAGTGTTCCATGCATCTTGTTTTGCTACTTTGACCTGATGATAGCCACTACGCAAGTCCAACTTGGAAAAGTAAACTGCCTCTTTCAGCTGATCTAATAGATCATCAATGTGAGGAAGAGGATAACGATTCTTGATCGTTATTTTATTTAGTGCACTGCAATCAATGCACATCCTCCCACGAGCCATCTTTCTTTCTCACCAACACGATTGGAGATCCGCATGGTGATGTGCTTGGTCTTATGAACCCTTTATCGAGCAGCTCTTGTACCTACTTCTTGATCTTTGCATTCTCTAAAGCGGATAACCTATACATTCCGATGTTAGGCAATGGAGCATCTTGCTGCAAATGAATATCATGTACAATTTCCCTTTTGGGTCGCAGACCTTTAGGTTCTTGAAATAGGATATCATATTCTGAAACAACTTTTGCTAAATCAGCTTTCTGTTTGGCATCACAACCTTCAAATACATTGGTTTTATCAGGGTTCTTTTCCTTTACAACCATTAGTAAAAATTGTTTGCATGAATTTACAATTCTTTTCATCTGCCCTAAGTTTATGAGAGTGTAATTATTTTTGAGTTTATGAGATTTTACAATATATTCTATTTCATCTTTGGTGAGTTGATACTTATTTTCAGCTCTATAGAAAATGGCTTTTCTATCATACAAGTAAGGAATTCCTAAAACAATACCACATATATCCAAGGGAACTATATCTAACTCAACCTCATCTACAAATGTTGACCCAAATGCAAACCTAAGTTTACATTGTCTAGTCACTTGTAGCTTTGCTTTATCACATACCCAACCTAATGGATATGGCTTCTTGTGAGGTGTGTTTAGTAATCCCAACTTCTTTACAATTGCTTCAGAAATCAAGTTTACTTGTTATCCACTATCAAATAAAGTATCAATCTTTTGATGCTTGGAAATAACTCTAATATGAAAAAGCTCATGTCTTTCCCCTTCATTTTCTTCATTATCAATAGATTGTCAGAATTTTTACCTTTTATACCTGTGGCTGTGACTGTTGTTTCATCACTTGGGTCTCACCCCAAATCCTTCTGAATAGCAGCAGCAATCTTCTTTTTGCCATCGAACTTCCTGGGTTTCAGCTCCGGATGCAAAGATCAGCAATGTGCATCATCATGTCCATCCTTCTTGCAGTGAGTGCATGAAGGTTTGTCTTTCTGTACAGTGTTTGCCTTCCTCTCTTTCCATTTCTGCTTCTTCTTTTCCTTGTTCTTGCTTGCAGTGGGTTTTGATGATCCCCCAATCTCTGGGTTCGCATTCTTGCCTCTAGCCTCTAGATGTGTAGCTTGAACGAATACCTCATCTATGCTAGTGGGGTTAAACATGAGAATGGTGTGCCTCAAATAGTTATGCAGACCATCTATATACTTTAACAAAGTTTCAGGTGAGTCTAGAGAAATGCCTAGAATTAAAGCTCTTTTTCTAAATTCCTGGGTATAGCTTTGTACATTTTGCCCCTTTAATTGGCGAATAGTTTGCCAACTCATCATTGCTTGCTGCATATAAGCTAGTGGATAGAATTGTTTTTTAATGGCAAAAACAAATTCATTCTAGGTAGAAATAATTTTACCATGCTTCTTCAAATCAGCTTGCATCCTGCCTTCCCACCACACTAGGGCAGTTCCTCTAAGGCGAAGGCTGGCCAGTTGAATCTTTCTCCTTTTTGAATCAATGTTCCGCACCCTGCAATACACATCAATCTATCTAATCCAGTTATCTAGCTTTTCTGCATTTAATTCTCCATCATAAATTGGCAAATTAAATTTTACATCTAATTTAATCAAAGATGTTTTCTTCTTTTTCTTTTCAGGGCTAGAAGGAGGAGTTGATGGAGGAGGCTCTTCCATCAACTCCTCTAATCTTGGTGTTGTATGTTGATGATTTATTCATCGAGGTGCAGAGAGACTCATTGTTGGGTGCAAGAGGGAGTTAGCCTTGGAATTTGAGATAAAGGATCTTGACTTGATGCATTATTTCTTGGGATTAGAGGTATGGCAGAGGCCTGGTGAGATCTTCCTCAAACAGGGGAAGTACGTTGTCCATATTTTGAGGAGATTTGGTATGATGGACTGTAAGTGCATGGCTAAACCTATGTTGACCAATTCGAAGACGCCGAGTGATTCCGCTTCAAATTCAAATTTAGTGGATCCCATGATGTACATGTAGTTGATTGGATCCTTGATGTACTTGGTTAAAACCAGGCTTGATTTTTGCTTTGTAGTGAACACCCTGAGCTAGCGTATGGTTGAGCCGAGGTAGATACATTGGGTTGCAACAAAGCATGTGTTGAGGTACCTACGTGGTACAGTTGGATATGGTCTGAGATATGTCTCAGGTGGTGAAGTGAGGCTACAGGGATATATAGATTCAGATTGCGCTGGGAGTGCAGAGGATAGAGAGAGCACCTTGAGGTGTCACTTCAACGTGGGATTATTATAATTATTTATAATAATAATAAGTATTATTATTATTATTATTATTAATTATTATTATTATGAATTGTTATTATGAATTATTTATAATAGTAATTAGTATAACTAAGATCTATTTAAATCATTTAACTAGCTATGAATTAATAACAATAAAAAGTTTTAAAATATTTTTTTTTTAATTAATTTGTTAATTAGTTTCTTTAGTAAGACATAAAATTTTTTTTCTAATATTATCAAGCATTATTAGCTAAATTAGTTATAACAATATCAGTACTCTTTGATATTCATTTATAATTATATTTATTTATAATGATTATAATAATTATTATTAGTAACATTATATTATATTTATAATAATAACTAGTACTTAATAATTATAAGGTCTATTAATTAATCAATTAAACTAACTAATGAAGTAATTGTAACAAGAATTAGTATTTAGTAATAAATATTTATAATAATGATTACTATTAATTATTATTATTATATTAAAAATTATATTAAGAATTATTTATATTTAGATAAGAATAAGAATTAGTTTTTAATTATGAAGTTCTATTAATCAACTGATTAATTCCTCTTAGTAATTTAGATTTAATAATAAATAGTTTTTAATTATTATTATATATTTTCCAATTAATTAATTAACTTCTAAATTATTAACTCTTAAAAAATGATCAAAAATTACAATAAAAAACTTTAAAAAATGTGGATAATAATAATTCTTATAAAAAGCCAGCCTTCATCTCATCCTTAAATCAACTCACTTCATAACTATTTAAACCTTTCATTTAGCTCTTCTACTATCAGCATTCAGAAATTGTCTTGATGATGGATCCCTGTTGGGATTTGAAACATTGACAGAATATGGTTATTACTGTGGGTTCTCTGGAAACTAACTCATATGATATTCTGGTTTATCAAGAAGCAAACTTTTGTCACACTCAGTACAACAAAGGCAAAGTACGTTGTAGCCAGTGCCGCAAGTCAGGAAGCAATGTGGCTTCAGAAGCTACTTGTAGGGCTATTTGATCAAGAGCTCGAGACGCCCTTGATATTTTGTGATAATCAAAGCTGTGCTGAGCTTTTAGAGAATCCTATTTTTCATGATAGGTCGAAGCACATTGAGATCAAATATCACTTCATCTGAGACATGGTGCATAGAGGAGCAGTGAAGCTCTAGTACATATCCACATATGAGTAGATTGCAGACATTTTCACCAAGCCTTTGTCTAAAGCGAAGTTTGTATACTTCAGAGACAAGCTTGGCATGATGCAAAATGTCTCCCTCATTGAGAGGGAGTGTTTATGTCTTTGTAGGATTGGGAAGATCTTATCTTGAGAAGCCATTGAAGGACTTTGGCTTGGTCATGCTAATTTGACCAAAGGAGACTGATGTAATTCACTTGAGAAGCCATAAAGGACTTTGGCTGGGTCGTGTTGATTTGGCCAGGGGTGAATGGTCTCAGGGTAGATCCTCTCCTGAGAGGCCATGAAGGACTATGGCTGGTTCATGTTGATTTGACTAGAGGAGATTGATACCAGTGTTTTTAAAACCGGAATCAGTGACCGGACCAGTCCACCTAATGAACCGGTTTACCGACCGGAACTGGTCTAACCGGGACTGGTTTGGTCTAAATGAACCGATTTTAAAAAATACATTAAATAATTAATTTTTAATGAAACAAAACTATTTTTAAGATGTGAAACCATGATTCCAAGCCAATAGAGACAAAATATGCAAAGTTTGCTCATTTATATACCATGTAAAGGTGAATATATCAAAATGGCACTGAGTGCAATACATATCATCGACAAAATAGCAAAATACATAAAAAAAAATGAGGCTCTAAATGGCCTATAAAGTCCAAAAACAATGTTGCAAGCTATGAGGCCATTGGCCTACTACAAGTCTACAGTGTACACATGATCAATCATCAAGTTCATCACCACTACTAGACTCAGGATCATCATCAGGAGCTACATAGACATCATCTGGTTCAAGGTCTAAGGATGCCTCAGCCTGATCTGCAACCTCAGTATCAATGCCACCAATGACAATAGAAGTGGACCTAATGGAAGCACAAGTTTGTCGACCTGCATGACTAGTGCCTTCCATTGGTTCTTTGCCTTTCCTTGATGCCGCTACTGATCTTGGTTCTGATGCCACCACATAATCTGCTTCATCCCCCGCTAAAGCCATGTTGATATCAAAATCAGCCTCAAACACAAGTTCTTCAGTCTCCTCCACCCATTCTGATGTTGAATCAATATCGTCCAACACGATGGGATCTAGATCAGGAGTTTTGCTCATCATTTAGAGCTCTGATTGCATTTATTGTTTTACCCCAAACCATGAAATTTTGAAAACCATTAAGTCTGATGAATTTTGAGTGAAATCTAAAATTCTAGTTTCTCCATATGAAATCCAATGAGGTCGAAACCACTCTCAAACATCCCGAGTCATTTCATGGTAATGTTAAAAATTTAAGTAAAAGGATGAAAATGAAAATCAAAGGAAATGTCACTTTTACTTTAAGAATTTAACATTACCATTAATTGCCAACATTGTTAGGGTTGAAACACCCTTAGTTTCCCCCCAAAACTCCTAAAACACAATCAGAAACACGTTTTTTTAACATTACGGTGGGTGTGCCTAAAATCGGCCGGTTTAGGACAGAATCGGCCGGTTTGATACAAACCGGCCGGTTCCGTCCTAAACCGGCCGGTTTTCACCGGTTAGGGCAAAAAAATGGATAAATGGGCATTCAAACCGGGTTTTCTGGCCGGTTTAGACCGGCGGGCTTGCTAACCGACCGGTTAGACCAGTAACCGGTTTTTAAAAACGGTTTTTAAAACTATGATTGATACATTTACCTGAGAAGCCTTAAAGGACTTTGGTTGTTGATTTGGCCAGGGGTCAATGGCCTAGGATACTCACATTGCCTACTCTAGGGTGGTGTGATCTATAGGCGTGCATGTTAAAAAACACTACATCAACATAGCAAGCTCATGAACTTTTCTTGTGGAGAGAAATTTCAGCTAAGGAGAAAACTGCTTGCAGCCAAGGAGAATACCTCGCTCGCTAAGAGGGAGTGTTGTTTTTTTAGCATTGGGAGGTATTCTTGTATGGCCTAGAAAAATTAAATAAATTTATTTTATGAGGTCTCCAAGTTGGCCTAAAAAGTCAAGTTGGTTTAGGGGGTGAAAGGGTGCGTCCCGTGGGTTATCTTACCCCCATTCAACAAGTATAAATATATGATATGATGCCTCATTCTCTCACCAACGAAAAAGCAAGTCTGAGATCTGTTTCAAAGGTTATCTTTTCTATTTTTATCTCTCTCTCTTGACCGCACCAGTGGAGAAAGAAGGCCGATTTTTTGACTAGATCGTTGATTTTGTTTGACCGAGCTTGACTAGGCATTGTCCAAGCTAATATGATATCTATCTTGATCAAATTTGACTTATGTTGACTGTAGTTTGATTGCAAGGCCGAATTTGACGAGGGAGAAGTTTGACCAAAGTTGACTGGTTTTGACTAGTGTTATCTTGTTGCTTATTTTGATAAGGTTTGACTGGTATTTTGACTTGGACATTGGCACACATTTCTAGACAAATTGGATTTGTAAACCTTGCTGAAGAATAATTTATCCTTAAAATAAAAGTTGCTAGGTTTTCTCCCAAGGTTGGGTTTCCCAGGGTAAAATTATTGTCTCTATTGTGCATGGATGTCTTTTATGATCTTTATTGTTTCCACTGCATTTATTGTTGATATTTTTTGTGTATAATTGCTCAATGATATGAGTGGAACGAGACAAATTGTTTAAAGATCATTAGGTAGTGATTATCAAATCAGAAAATTGGTTTCTACTAGACAATTTGTAGAAAATTCAACAAAAAGTAGAATTCATTGTAGCTTCCTTACTGGGTTTTGAGGCAACTTGGCTTTGCAAGTTGGTCACTGACTTGATTGGTCAGATGTTGGATCCTACTATTATTCATGGTGATAATTAGGGTTGTTCATGGTGATAATTAGAGTTGCATTAAGCTATTTGAGAGTGCAATCTTCCATGATTGATGTAAACAAATTAAGATAAAGTATATAAGGTTTAAACATAGTACAAAGGAGAATGATGATTTGGAGCTAAGTCATAGGGTTTGCCAAATCTGAAGCTTCAAGTTTGAATTTAATCAAATATGAATGCCTTAGTTAAGATTTGTCTAACTTTAATTCAAATTAGACATGAACTTTGAGGGGTAGTCAAGGTGTCAATGGAGTAGGTTGCAATTGTAACTTTTGAATTAGAAGTGTATTTCTTTTAAGATATGGTTTGAGGCCCTGTTTGATTCTCTTGAAAATATCATAACTATCTAGGAGCACAAGGTTTCCAATTCGGAAACCATCAAACACGTCTTAATATACTAATATGTATACACAATAAATATATTAATATAATACTATTGTGTAGTGTGCAGGGTCATAGAATTGTTGTTTGTGGGTGATTATATAACGTCAATGAGAGAGAGTCCACAATGTACTACCAACATTCTTGGTAGAAGAATCAAATCCCATAAAGGGTTGGTGGAGTTTGTGGGGGTGAACCTTTACACCACATGTTATGCAAGGCAACATGGAACAACCCAACTACCCGTCTGAAGGTATTTCATTTCCTGTCAATGCTATTGGATTCTAGTGCTGTTACACTCCATGAGTTTTGAACATTGACACTCAATTTCATCTCCCCTTTCCCTTGCTTTTGTTTTGTTTTCTATTCCATGTTTAACGTTCCACAAAATTCTATGTTGCATTTACAATCTCATAATAGTTGGTCAATTTATCATGTAACTTATAACTTAAGTGAATGTCTATGTTAGTGTATTTTAAATTTATACATAAATTAATCTTTTAAAAATTGGTTATATGTTTCTTTAATCTTATATTTATTATAGGTTAATATAAGTTATATCTATAAACAATTAAAAGTTTACTAATATAAACTATGCATAGAAAATTATAACTATATATATATCATAGTTATGAATCATGATAATCACTAACAAGTCGCAATGTGGTGATTTTTACACTTTGACCGATTTTATTGCCAGTAAAAATCAACAATTTTTACTAAGTGAAAAAATCGCGATAATATTGTAAAAATCATGATAAAATCGTGACATGATCAAAAAAATTGCCAGCCATGTGGACAAAGGCACTTTTAAGTGTTTTATTTATTTTTTTCAGGGTTTTTTTGACTCATTTTCCAAATAGAAAGAAGCTAAGTTGCAGGAAACGTGGGACTGCCCATACCAATTGCGTTTCAGCATGAAAACCCCAAAAACATGGCTGAAATGCGCCCAAAACACGTTTTAGCTGGGTTGATCACTTTTTTGAAATAAACGAAACACATTTCAGGCAATAAACATCGTGTTTCAACGTCCTACATTGCGTTTTAGCCTCTGTATGAAAGGTGTGGGGCGGTAAAACATGCTTGTGTGGCACGTGTGGGCTGAGCGCAAATTATTTAAAAAAGACAATAATTTATGAGTGGGCAAATTAATATTCAACGCTAGGGCCCTACTAATGTTGTGCAATTAATGGTAAGATTAAGAATATTCTATCTAATAAATGGTAATGTTAAATTTTTAACATTACCATTAATTGACTCAGGATGTTTGAGAGTGGTTCCAACCTTATTGGATTTCTTACAGTGAAAGTAGAATTTTAGACCCACTCCGAATCGAACAAATTTAACAATTTCTAGGATTTCAAGATTGAGGGGATTGCAAAATTTTTGTTGAAAATGTAACTAGTGTTAGTCTTCATAATGTAATAAAATGTAATTTTTATCATTGACATATTTATTATATTCATTATTATTATTTTTATTTTTGGTCAAAGCATGTTCTTCATGCGTATAGAGTCAAAAAAGTCAAAGATAATTTATTATGAGTCAAAAGGAAATGTATTTGAGTCAAGTCTTATTTAGACTTTTGTAAAGAAAAGAAAAAGAATTTTATATTGAGTCAAAGTCCATCAAAATGATCAAAGTTGGCCCTCTTTGGAACAAGTCGGCCTGGGCCTCCTAGAGCCATCTATTTGACCTCCTGGACACCTATATAGAGGCATTTTCGATCCAATTGTAGATCATCCATTTGAAAAACAAGATATGTCTGAAATCAACGAAGAAGAGGAGTCAAAAGAGAGAGAAGGACAAAGTCAAAAGCAAGAAGAAAAAGATTCCTAGTTTGACCAAATTTTGACCTTGGAGTTGCTCGCATGTGTGACTGTAATTTCTCTGATAAAGGCCAAAATTTTTTGAGGTTGCCACTGGCCGAATTTCGGTCTCCCACTGTAGGCCCGAAATGTTGACCAGATTTGGATAGTTTGACCATAGTTGACTTTGATAAGAGTTGATCATTTTTGGAGGTGACATGGAGGAGGTTTGGACTTGACATTTTGGTGGCAGTTTTGAGTCTTGGTCTTGGATATTTTGATCTAATTTTATAAGAGAAGGATTGTTGGGTTTTCCCCCTTGTGGGGTTTTGCCCCGGCTTGGAGCCTAATTTCTGGGGTTCTTTGTCTCCTTGTGATCTTTATGTTTTACACATTTGTATAATTACTTGATGAAGAAGGTAATATAAATAATAATAAGCCAACAAACATTCACAAGTAATTATGAAGTTAAGAGAAATCTATCATTATCTTGTAGCACTTGATTTCTCAACAGTTTCCATTGGATTATGTTGTGTACAAGGGTATGGAAGTAACATTTAATCAAGAGCACCAAGCCCTCTATGTACCTTAATGTTAGTGGCATTGATTGTTGAACTCCTCTGTCATGATCCTAGTAAAAGTGTACCCATCACTCAAACAAAATGTCCATTTGACATGTTAAGCTTTTTCTATTTTATTTTAATGCTTAGAGGGTGATATTGATGATTAGGATCCCAATATAGGCAATGATTTCAATGATATGTAGGTATTTGTTATAGCATGATTTTCTTGGTCCTTGGGCCTTGGGCCTTGGCACTTGCTCATTTATTCGTGATTCACGTTTCCCATTTCTTGATCTTTTGGGGGTCATGTTTCTAGTGCGTTCTTGTTTCAAATACACATTTCTATTTCCCCGTACCATGCAACTTAGGAAAAAACGGTTTGGAGAGGAAAGGAGGAGGAGACCAATTTTTTTCTTCTTCTAGAGGACATCAGAGTCTAATGCCGACCTTAGGGCCTTCTTCCTCTAGTGGAAAGGCGATTACCTTTGCTCGTAAAAGGGGCAGAGGAAATCACTAGTTTATTTATCGAGTTTCATTGGATGTTGAGATACATTTATTATATTTTTTGTCGATATTTTGAGACTCAATCAAGACTTAGGATTTAGGGCATGATTTAGTGTTGATGTGTGATGTAGCAATAGACATCTTTTACATCTTATTTATTAGTTATGTTTTCATATTTATGTGGCAATGCATTTATTTGATGTGGTTGTTGCTTTAGATGTTAAAACAATTGGAAAAAAATGAACATTTTGTATTTTTTTTCAATTTTGTCAATGTTCGCTAATTTTTATGATTTTTTGCCTTTTGGGACCCTTGCTAATTTGATCTTGATGCTGATGTCAGCAACATTGATATGTATATGTATATGTGAGTGTGTGTGTGTCTATATATATATATTGAAACGTGTATATGGGTGAATATTATTTATATTATGTGAGTGTGTGTGTGTGTCTATATGTATATATGTATGGAAACATGTATATGGGTGAACCTTATTTATATTTCATTGGTAAAATTGAATTCACACTGAATTTCATTGTTGCTGAACTCAAACTTGAACCCAAACCATGTGACTTAGTTTTTGAATACATTCCTATAGATTCAAAGGGTGTTGATATTTTCACAAAAATCCCCCTAGCTAAGGGGACATTTGAGTTGTTGAGAGATGAGCTTGGTTTGGTGGAGAAGATGTTGCACACAAAGAGGGAGTGCTAGTTTTTTTTGCTTCAAGCCTATTCTCTAGATGATTTTGTTCGTATGCTAAAATTTAGGGTTTTCTCAATTTTTAGCTGATTGCAATCTAGGATTGTTAATGGACTCGGCATCATTTCTTTCATTTTCTAAATTTTAGGTATCTATTTTTAGGAATTTTAATTTTAGATTGTAGTTGACTATTTGACTAGTGATTAGGTATCAACGAGTTGGTTGCATTGAATAATGATTTGAGAGCTTCAATTAGAGAGAATATTCTCTCTCCTAGTGGACCCCCTTCCTCATGCATAGTGTGCCTTATCTAAAGTGCAAAGTTCAGATCTACTTTAGTTCACTTGATGCAATGTGTCAGTTTAGGAGAGTTACACATGATATCTTCATTATTTGTTGGTTTCCTTCCTCTGCCACTTGGATGCTTGAGATGAGAATGTGTTGAGTTAGAGGGCGAGTTAACTTGAGAAATCTCAAGCAAGTGGAGTGCATACCTTCCCAGGAGATCAAGCTGTTTGACCTATGTAGATATACCCTGTTTATTGAACTTCTCTCTTGTATTGGATTGTTGTAATCATTTGTTCATGGTTAATGAGAAGATCATTGTTTGCTGTTATTGATTTTGAGTTTGAACTTTGCTCGTTTTGATTTTCATTAGGGGTATTTCTCAGATCTACCACTGTCTACTGTCCTAGGGCGTCTTTCACTTGTATTGTATATGTTGTAATCGTTCTTTCATGCCTGATGAGAAAATAGGTGCTTGCTGCTAAAGATTCTGAGCTTGCTGGTTTTGATTTTCAGTAGGGGTATTTCTCTGCTCTACCACCCATTTCTTGGTGGATTGATCCCAAATGTAGATATGTTGTATCGCTCCTCCTAATCTACACCTATCCAGTGTTTGTTTTTTTAAAAGGAAATGTTCTGATTGGTGTTTCATAAGATTTTTGTTTTGAGTTCTAGGTTAGATCTCTGAGTTCAGATTTGCATATCATGAATTGAAATTTCAATGTGATGAGGTCAAGCAGAAGTCAAAAAGAGCACCACTATTTAACCCTAAAGATGACACATGAAATATTAAAGGGAAAGGAAAAAGTATGTCCCGAGGTTGTAGCAATATGCACAGGAGGTGTTACAACAAAATTGAGCACCCACAAAAGTTTAAAGTCCCAATCACCAAGGTTTTAGTTTTGTGCAACTTAGGAAGGTTACCCATTGTCACCTCAGTAGCTGTTCCTCTCTTTTTTGGTTGGTTTTTCTCCAACTCAAGGGGGCTTCCCTAAGAATAGGATTATTAAGGCTATGAAGTGGGAGTTCAAGGTGATAAATGAAGAGTAAGCCTTGATAAAACAAAATTGTTGTAGAAATGGTATGCGGTAGTGGAATTGGAAAAGTATGGAAAGGAAAGGAAAGGGAACAAGGAAATGGGATAATGTAAGACTAGTGGCTATCAATCTTAAGGGCTATTGGATCATGAAACATTGAATGAATGAAAGAACTAGTGTGTTACAATTAAATACTTTGAGGTAGGCTATATGGTTGAAAGGGTTAATTTACCGCATTCAACTTCTTGGATGAAGGAACTTATTTGATGCATTCATCACTTGGTTGTGTACTTAAAGTAAAAGGAAATAGTGTGATGCAATTGACTCCAAAGTGTTTGCTGAAAAGAAGCTATAGCATGAAGTCTTGGAGGGCTCAGAGTGCTACTCATCAATACAAATATGAAGTTGCTGTTTTATGGCAAAAATGGAAAACAAGTGCAGAATTAAAACAACAAATAAACAATAGGGAGAACCTCCTCACATTGCTTATTCCAAAATGAATATTGAGTTCATTATTAATCCCTCACATAAGTATGATAACAAGAAGATTCTATAACATGTAAACAACAATTGAAAAGCATAACATAACTTTACTGCAAAGTAGATCAATACCTCAATGCTTCATTAGCCTTCAAGGGTTTGCTACACAAGGGAATCTTAACATCATCTCCAAGTTCTTACAGATTCCTTCATTCCTTCACTTCTCCACTCACTAATTCCAAATCAATTGCCAATTACAAAAATGAAATGGAGAGAAACTCCACTTTATATGGAGTGAGTTAAGTCTCCCAGACAATCAAATGTATTATCTTTCTAACTAACTCCATGACAAGTCAACATAGTCAAATTTTGGAGTACTTAGTGTTGATTTTTGTGTAGCGTCAGGAGGTATTCTAGCATGCCAAGAGGCCTCCTAAGTCGGCCTAGAAGAATTATGGAAATTAAAATAAAATAAATTTTATTTTGGGCATCATGTAGGCTCAAGAAGTTAAGTTAGCCCCACCATGAAAGGGTGTGTCCCTTGGCAAAATTCACCCATTTGATTTGTATATATATATACATGATGTGAAACTTAATTTTATCACTTACTCATCATCATCTCCTATAACAACCACACATGGGAGCAGATAGAGGATGAATTTGACTAAAGTTTGGACTTGGATTTTTGGCACAAATTTCTAGACAATTTGGAATTGTAAACCTTGCTAAAGAATAATTTCTCCTAGAAGAAAGGTTGCTGGGTTTTCTCCCAAGTTTGGGTTTCCTAGGGAATTTTTTTTTTTTTTCTATTGTGCATGGTTGTCTCTTTATGATCTTTACTCTTTCTATTGCATTTACTGTTCAATTTTTTTTGTGTGTATAATTGCTCAATGATATCATTGGCATTAGATAAATTGTTTGAAGATCGTTAGGTAGTAATTATCAGATCAGAAGATTGGTTTCTACTATGCTTATTGTAGAAAAATCAACATGGTATTAGAACTTTGTTGAGAGAGCATCCACTAATGTCAAGTGAAAAGGATTCGTTTGTGAGCAAGAGATTTGTAGGAATTTACAGGGTAAGTTCCTTAGATAGAACACCAAAGGACACAACTCACAAACAGATCATAGATCGGTACACCAATATTCTTGACGTGGTTAAAACCCTCAAAGAGGGAAATAGTCCACTACCTGAGCCAACGCGGCCACTTCAAGGAATTTATTAATGTAAAAGAAAGAAAATTTACATAAGCTTATCTCATGAACGGTCACTTTACAAATGACTTTCCATGCTCTTTAAATAAAGATCATGGAACAATCAAGTGTTAAGCCACTGATCAAGTGTCGGTAATATCGATGAGAGAATGAACCGTCGGATCACTTCATGTCTAGAACATATCGTGAATGTCGGATTGTAAGTTACAAAAAGTACATAGTAAAGAAACACACTTTACCTAACTATACACTAGACCAAGTTATACTTAACTATTTCCTATGTGTCGGAAATCCTAACATCCCCCCTTAAGAACAACTTGGGATAGGATTGAAGGATTTACAAATATGACACAATAGGGGAAGGAAGGAGGCATTAGAGCCTATCCCCCCTTAGTGACAACTTCCTGAACTCCAAGCATATATCGAAGTTTAGTGAACTTCGCCTCTGTGAGAGCCTTTGTAAAGATGTCTGCAACTTGATCATCGGTTGAACAATATTGCACTTCAAGAACATAGTCATGAATGAGCTTTCTGATGAAGTGCATGTGTAGTTCAATGTGTTTGTTGCGCTGATGTTGGACTGGATCTTTGCATAGTTGAATGACATTTTGATTATCACACCAAAGTGTAGTTGGATGCTGCTGTTGAAAACCAAACTTTGACAGGATCTGACGAAGCCACAGGGCTTCCTTACTAGCTTCTAAGGCGCCAGGATACTCTGCTTCTGCTGAAAAAAGAGAAATGGCACTTTGTTTCTTGCAAGCCCATGTAATAGGTCCAGAACCAAGAGTGAAGACATAACCTGCAGTAGACTTCGGATCATCAGGGTCACCAGCCCAATCGGAATCAGTGAAACCAACCAATAGAGGAGATGCTTCTGCACTGTAATGAATCCCAAACTGAACTGTACCTCGAACATAACGAAATATTCTTTTAGCTGCTTTCCAATGACTTTCATGTGGGTCTTGCATAAACCGAGCAATAAGGCCAACAACAAAGGAAAGGTTAGGACATGTATGGGTCAGATACAAAAGTTTTCCAACAAGCTGAGGGGCTTGCTTGAGACCATAAAGGGATTTCTTAAGCCGACATACAAGGCTGGAGTCTGTTTGTATAAAGTTAGGAGGTTGTTCCATATAGATTTCTTCATGCAAGTCCCCATGCAAGAAGGCGGATTTAACATCCATCTAATGGACTTCCCATTTGAAAGAGGCAGCAAGGGAAAGAGCAAGGCAGATAGAGTTCATTTTGGCAACAGGGGAGAAGGTTTCAGTATAGTTAGTGCCTTCAACTTGTGAAAAACCCTTAGCAACAAGACGAGCTTTATGTTTAACAACTTTTCCATCTGGTCCAAACTTGGTTCTGTAAATCCATTTGCATCTAATAAGTTTTCGTCCCTTTGATAGAGGAACAAGGTCCCATGTATCATTTTCCATAGTGTACGATATTCTTCATTCATAGTTGCGTCCCAATTTGGATGGCCTGAAGCTTCTGCAAAGGTGTTAGGATCATAATTCGCTAAAACTTGAGCCAATAAAGAAGAGGCTCTATTGAACTGAGAATGTGTACGACGCTGATCTGTAGGATCACCTGCAAGAGCACCTGCTGCATCTCGAGTAGCTCGGACCCATTTTGGAAGCTGAGGCGTTGAAGGAGGATCCCGAGAAGTTGGGGGAGGATTGTCATCCTCGCTGTCATCATCTGAAGAAGAAATATTTTCAGAAGTAGAAGGGATAGAGAGAGGTGGCACATCTGCTGAACTAGGCTCGTAGGTAGATATATTTTCAACAAACTTTACATCTCTTCTAATGATAACGTTTTTGGATTTAGGTTGAAGAAGTCTATATCCTTTGACATCTTCAGAATATCCAACAAAAATACATTTTTCACTCTTAGGTTCTAAGGCTTTATGTTTCTCATATGGAATACGGGTGCATGCTTCACTTCCAAAAACACGAAAATGACTTACATCTAGTTTAATTGAGCTCCATGCTTCTTTTGGAGTGCTATTCTTTAAAACCTTAGTAGGAGTGCGATTTACTATGTAATTTGCACAGTTAATTGCTTGTGCACAAAATTTAAGACTAAGTCCTTTAGATTGAAGCATACAATTAACCATTTTTTAAGGTGCGATTCTTCCTTTCAGTTACACCATTTTGTTGTGGAGTATATGGAATAGTATGTTGCAATTGAATTCCATGCTCAGTGCAAAAGTTGATGAATTTGTTGTTAACATATTCTCCAACATTATCAGATCTTAGCTTTAGAATTTGATGTCTAGATTGTTTCTCAACAAAGGCCTTAAAGGCCAAAAGCATGTTAAAGACTTCACTCTTGAGTTTTAAGAAGTATACCCAAGTGTGTCTGGAGAAATCATCAATGAAAGTTAAGAAATATTTGTAGCCAGCTAAGTCACCGGATTCGTCCTAAACCCCCTGCGAATCCCGAATCCGGCGAATCCGACACGATTCGGTCCGGATTCGTGTCCAAATCACAAGACACGTTGTGTCCGTTTCGGACACGTCGTGTCCGAGGGCGTGTTGCGATTTTCAGGGGCGTGTCGCGAATTTAGGACACGTGTCCGGTTTCCAAGACTCGGTAAGCTCAGTGCGGGAAAGAAAAGGGCGTGTTTTCTCATTAATATTTTCATTTGGCAAGTGATTTGTGCTGTTGCAGCAATGAGTAGAGCGTTTTGGCAGCGTCATGATCATTCCGAGTACACATTCGGACAAACACCATCTCTACAAAATAACATAGGAAGACCTGTCACCATATTTCCTTTACATAGATTTTGAAGGGAGCGATAGTTTAAGTGACCAAATCGCTCATGCCAAAGTTTGCTCACTTCATCATTATGAGCAACAAATATAGAGGGAAGAGTTGATGACCGAAAGTTGTTAAACTTATACAACCTTGTAGAATCATTAGCAATGCCAGTATCTAAAATTTATCTAAGATCACTTAGGTCCTTAATTACAACATTATGAGGTGAAAATTCAATGATTTTACCTTCACCTGAATGAGTTATTTGATATACAGATAGAAGTTTGCAGGATAAGGTAGGAACACATAATACATCATCAAATTGACCACTGTCTAGATGAATAGTTTCAGTCCCTACAACACTAAGAGATCTATCATCGCCAACATATATATTTTTGGTGTTACAATCGTTTAAAGAAGAAAACATGGCTTTGTTTTTGGCCATGTGATAAGAAGCTCCAGAATCAATGAGACACTCATGAGAATGAGAAGAAGAAGACACATTTAGTGCATAACCAGACCGAGATGCTTGACAACCACATGCAGAAAGTGTTATTCTTGAAGACGAAGTTGAAGTTGAAGAGTGCTCCAAATGGATGTTATGTTTCTTCACTGCTGCTTCCAAGGCTTCCATCTTCTTAAAGCATTTGGATTTTAACTGGCTATCACGATTACAAAAGTTGTAATGACTATCAGTCTTTTTCTCTTTGTTTTTATTTGCCTTATCATTCTGTTGAATTGATTTTTCATTTTGAGACTGAAACTGCTTAGGACCCTTGTTTGGTTTAGGACCATTATTTTTAGATGTTGCTTCTTAGGATTCTTTAAATTTGGTTGCTGCTGGGCTGCTAAGGCTTTCTTAGAAGAGTTTCCAGTATTAAAAAGACCAAGATGTAAGAGTTTTTCTTGTTCTCTTATTAAAGAATCACAAAAGGCATCAAAAGAGAGGGACTTGTAGGCTTGTCCTTGAGAAATAAAGGCTTCTCTAGTAGAATGGAAGGTGGAAACAAACACAGAGTAGGCTGGTCCTAACTTAGATAAGGCTGCCATCTTCTTTCTTAACCTTGACACCTTCCAAGAGAAGTTTAAGGGTCTTGAACTTGGACAAAAAATCTTCAATGGAAGAAAAATTATTGGCGTCCAATGTAAGCAACTCATGTTCGAGTTGATGAGCTCTAATTTCATTTTTAATTCCAAAAACTTTATTGAGTTGTTTCATTGCTTCATCAGGGTTATCAAGTTCTGTGATATGAAATCTAAGGTCTAGAGAAATAGACATTCCTATCAACCCAGGTGCTTGATCTTGCTTATTTTCCCATTTGGATAGCTTATCTTCATCTTTAGGTTTAGATTCTTAGCCTGAGGCTATTCTATAAAGACCTTTACTTGTAAGTAAATCCATAATGTAGGACAACCATTGGAAGTAGTTGGTGCTGTCAAGAATAACTAGGCATGGACTTTCCATTTTAAAAGAAACCGAAGCTGAAGATGCTGAAACTAAGTGTTCCAATGGAAAGATTTCGCAAAAATTAGGTGTATTAAAAAAAACAGCTATGAAAACAGCTTCTGGATGAAGAAGTTATGGCTTTTTGAAGAAAAGTTGTTGAAGATGCTAATGAACTACGTGATAATGTTACCCCCCTCCCGCTTTTCCAAACTTAATATAATTAGCTCACTTTTAAAAAACGATTACTTTATGTGACCCACTTTTATAAATAAGTTAAAGTCACTTTTACAATGGTACTTTATGAACTACCCACTAAATTGTAACTAAAATAAAAGATAAAGTGACTTCGAAATTATAAGTGACTCACTTTTTATAATGGGTGAGAACACTTTTACATAAAGTAACTTTAAAACAAAAGTTACATGTGCTTTTTGAAAAAGTTACTCTACAAAAAGAAAAACTTGAACCCAATACCCCTATTGAATATTCTTATAAAGTAACTTTGGACCAAGTGAGCTAGTTTAAAAGGTCAATAATTTTTGGAAAGGAGGAAGGATTTTTTTTGTTTTGTTTTTTTTTAGCTCACTGAAGCTTCGGAGTGCGTGCTTGCTTGAAAACCTCTTTTTCCCTACAAAACAAAAAAAACCACACAACCCAAAACGAACATGCAAAATCCAAGCCTTACGACTTGAAGTTAGATTTGGCTGGAAACTAAATCTTTTCCTCAATGTTTCTGATTTTCCAAGATCACACCAAGGCGTAGTGGAAGAGAGCATACGCATGAGAAAAATCCTTTTTTTTTTGCTGGTTTGCCCAGATCGCATAGAGTTGTGGGGCAAAGAGCATAGGCAAAAATGAAAGGTATAGATTCGATAATGATTTTTTTTTATAGAGGACTATAAACCGAAATAAATAGAGATAAATAATTATAATTGCAAATAAACACTGTATACCTCCAGGTCTTAAAAATGACGTAGCTAGAGCTTCTGTAAACCTTTTCGTGTAAAATGAAAGGGGTTCCTCGGAACAGATTCTCCTAACACAATAAAGCAATCCTCTCAACCTGAAAGCGGTCAGAAACAATAGATCTAGGAAACGACAGTCAGATGCAGTTGTACCGGCTTTGGATTTGGATCACCAACGGATGCGACCCTCAAATAGCTCTGATACCATGTAGGAATTTACAGGGTAAGTTCATTAGATAGAACACCAAAGGACACCGCTCACAAACAGATCACAGATCAGTACACTAGTATTCTTGACGTGGTTAAAACCCTCAAAGAGGGAAACAGTCCACGGCCTAAGCCAACGCGGTCACTTCAGGCAATTTATTAATGTAAAAGAAAATTTACATAAGCTTCTCTCATGAAGGGTCACCTTACAAGTGACCCTCCATGCTCTTTGAATAAAGATCATGGACCAATCGGGTGTTAAGCCACGGATCAAGTGTGGGTAATATCGAGGAGAGAATGAACTATTGGATCACTTCATGTCTAGAACATATTGTGACCGTCGGATTGTAAGTTACAAAAAATACGTAGTAAAGAAACACACTTTACCTAACTATACGCTAGACCAAGTTATACTTAACTATTTCCTATGTGTCAGAATATCCTAACAAGATTTGTCCTAGAGAGCTGCAATTGTCCAAGAAGAGGTCGATTTTAAGGATCTGTCAAGTGAGCGAGGTCTGAGGAGAGGGCGACCGCAACCCCAGGAAGGTTTCACAGCTCTGTTTGGAAGGAGGGTTTAGTAGGAAATTAGTTGCTGGCTCTGGTAAGCTTCGATCAATTTGTAGAACACATACAAATATTCCATTGAGTTAAGACAAATTCATTGAAAGCTTAGACAAATTTACTAAAAGGCTAAGGGGACCTTTCATTGTGAATATTACCACAAAATTTAGAGGCATGGTTCTCCCAATTCAGCTTGAACCAACTTTCCAAGGAAAAAAGCAGACATTCAAGCCAAAAGTTTATATTTTGTACTTGGAAAATTTGGTTTCGGGCCAAATTTTGAATTAAGTGGGGTAGAAATATAGAAACTGGCCAAATTTTTAACTAATGGGGCCAGAAAACAAAGAACTTTCCCTAAGAGTAGGTTTTCTGGGAGATAATTTTGAGGTCATCTAATGCTTAAGGTGCTATTGCATTTGTTCTCTTCATAGAGTTTCGCGAGAAGACTCGCGGTTAGAGTTTCGAAACCATGTCCTCCCCATGGGAACTGTGCATTGTTACACAGGTTTTGGGATTCATTATGCAAGCAAAACGAGGCTAACCTAACATATCGTCCACGCTATTTTTGCTTGGAATCGAGCAGTGGCGATGGTTTGGAGTCCGGGAACAGTTATGTGTTGGGGGGTTCTTCCAGCGAAAATAGTGGGAACATTAAAGGAGAGGCAACAGAGGGGACCATGGAGGAGGTGCTCGTGAAGAGTTCGTTGTCAGCGATTATTCTAACCAATCCCCCACTGGAAGAATATCGCACGGTCATAGCTTTGCCATTGCCACATAGGCCTTTGTTTCCAGGTTTCTATATGCCAATTTATGTCAAGAATGGAAGACAATTTTCAAAAGGAAGCTATCCCATACCTAGAGTGAGTTGATGAGTTTTTATTGATGTATTCATCTTGGAGTCTTTATGCTTGTGTGGTACAAGAGTTGGAAGACTTAGGGTTTGCAAACCCTAGAGAAGACTTAGAGTTTACGACTTATATTGAAGTGTTGGATAAGAAAGTCCTAGGGTTTGTGGGATGAAACCCTAGAGCAAGACTTGGAGGAGTTGGTGTGATGCATACTTGGTTTATCTACTTGATGGCATGTGGAATGAATTTGTGTTGATGCTATCTTGTTGTTAAACCTTTGGTGTGGCTAGATAGCTCGATGAATGGCTTGATAAACCTAATCAACAGGGTGAAGAAACAAAGGAATCTAAGCTTGATGAGATTGCATATGGAATTCATTAAAGGAGGAAAGGGTCGAGAGGGAGTTGACAATTACCTACAACTCTCAACAATTTCTTTCTTAATCAAGAGATAAGTACCTCGTATCTTTCTTCCTTAATTATCGTCATTTTTCCTTGGTGAGCCTCTTGTCTTTGTATTTTTTTGCTTGGTTATAATTTTTTCTTCCATGGCCTCTTGAATGAGGTTTGTCGGTACATCATGAAGGTTGCGAAGGCAATGATTCTGATAGTAGATGGCAACATCAAGAAGAATGAAGCAAAGCTTATGGAAAGAAGGTGGTTCTCCCAGTAAGAGGTAGTACAAGGATATTTTTTGCTCCAGTCTCAGATGGATAGGTTTTTGTACTCTTGTATTTGTATTTTTTTGCTTGGTTATAATTGTTTCTTCCATGGCCTTTTGAATGAGGTTTGCAGGTACGTCGTGAAGGTTGCCAAGGAAATGATTCTGGCCACAGATGGCATCATCGGGAAGAACAAAGCAAAGCTTGTGGCAAGAAGGTTCTCCCAATAAGAGGGAGTACAAGGATATTTTTTTGCTCGAGTCTCCGATGGATAGGTTCTTGTATGACTTAAGGGCTTGAGCATAAACTCATCAAGAGTGATTGGTGTTAGAGAAGGAGAAATTGTACAGATATCCAGAACTGTGCCGGATGACCGGAAGAGCTTCTGATACCAAGGGAGTAGATAGTCATGCATAATGGAGGGAGCAACTTTCCGAGAGGATGTCATGGGTTGAGATTGTTAGACTAGATGTTCAGAGACAGAAGGTCTCTAGGAGAAATATGCCTACTTTGAGCCTTGAGGAGACCATATCAAATAGTAGGACTTGCTTACATGACAGAGGAAGCCGCAATAGCAGAAGGACTTGCTTACATGACAAAGGAAGCATCAACAACAGAAGAAATTGCTTACTTGACAAAGGGAGCAACAGTGGTAGAAGGACTCACTTACATGACAAAGGGAGCAACAGTGGCAGGAGGATTTGCTTTCGTAATAGAGGGAGTAGACATGATTACCGTAGGAAGACTCGCTTTAGTGTCGGAGGGAGTTGGTCTCAGAGATTGAAATGAAGGATTATGGCCAGATACACTATTTCTTGGAATTGAAGATTCAAATTTGGTGGATCTCATGATTTGGTGGAGAGGAGGTTGATACATTTGCCTAAGGAGCCATAAAGGATTTTGATTAGAGGTAAAAGGCCCTGGATACTCACATTGCCCACTCCAGGATGGAGTTATCTATAGACATACATCAACATAGCAAGCTCATGAACTTTTCTTATGGAGGAGAAATTTCAGCTAAGGGAAATCTGTTGCAGCGAAGGAGAATACCTCCTTCGCTAAGAGGGAGTGTTGATTTTTGTATAGCATTGGGAGGTATTCCTGCAAGCCAAGAGGCCTCCTAAGTTGGCCTAGAAGAATTATGGAAATTAATTTAAATTGAATTTTATTTTGGGCATCATGTAGGGTCAAAATGTCAAGTAGACACCCCACCATGAAAGGGTGCATCCCTTGGTAAAATTCACCCATTTGATTTGTATATATATACATGATGTGACACTTCATTTGATCATTCACTCATCATCATCTCTGTTCTATAACAACCACACGTGGGAGTAGATAGGGATTGAATTTCACTGAAGTTTGGACTTGGATTTTTGGCACAAATTTCCTAGACAGTTTGGAATTGTAAACCTTGTTGAAGAATAATTTCTCCTACAAGAAAAGTTGCTACGTTTTTTCCCAAGTTTGGGTTTCCCAGGGAAAATTTGTTGTCTCTATTGTGCATGGCTATCTCTTTATGATCTTTATTGTTTCTGTTGCATATATTGTTGAAATTTTCTTTGTATAATTGCTCAATGATATCAATGGCATTACATAAACTATTTGAAGATCATTAGGTAGTAATTATCAGATCAGAAGATTGGTTTCTACTGTGCTTATTGTAGAAAAATCAACAATTAGATCCATGGCTTGACAATATCAAAGCATGTGGACAATATACCCTTCAAGATAGGTTGCCCTCATCCAAAAAAAGGCAATAATATACAACAATAACCTCCAAGAGAGGATTTACCATCCAAAAAAAGTATTATACCAAGTCAAATGCTAAATGGGTCCACATAAAAATTCACGTCCAAGAATGAATGCATGCAAAATATGATAAAAGTCTTTTCAATCTGCAAGGATGTGCTCAAGGGTCCAACTAGAAGGGCTCACAAAGTAAGCAGTCTAAGGTGCATGAGATATATAACAATAAAATATTCCTCCTAGTAGGATGCTCCATAACCAAGCTCCAAAAATAGAAATTGGTCCACAAGATACATGGAACTAGTCCACATTTGCGAATTCCAGGCCAACCAACCCCATGGATGAATATGCAAGATGGAGTAGTGAAAGCCCAAAATAGTGAGTGGGCCACCTCCAAAAAGAAAAATATAGGGAGAAAAGGGCAGATTAGGGTTTTGACTATGCCAAAATTTCATGAAATAACTAAATATACACCTCCAATAATAGTAGGAAGCGTTGCCACAAGCTTTCTCTCCAAGGATATGCTTAAATATAGTAAGATGACCAAGTAAATGAATGTAATGTGCCATACATGTGACCCTCCAAGTACACCACCTGCTTCACAATACAAAGTCTTGATAACCATTTCCAACTAACACCCTCAAGTGTGAAAAGGAAGGTAATGGCTTAGGGCGCCCAAGCAAGATATTAACCTTAATTTGGATAAATTAGATTAATTTAAGTATTGGACGGTTAAATCAACCTCAACATGTGTTCACAAACGTTAATGCTCAAATGTAACCATAGTCCGTCTCCATTTAGTCATCAGTAGATTAAATCACCATGAACATGTGTGCCAATAAGGGGTGCACTTTAATAAAGTGTTGTGCCATGTAAATAAAATATGTTCTCCCTAGTAAAACCCTACCATGCTAACAACAAAACATGAAACGGTCCAACACTAAAATTGCACAAATTTTTCTTCAAAATACAAACAATTAATGTAGCAGAATTTTGACAAACATATTGCATACTATTATTGCCATGAACCCAAAATTGCTACACTGGAACACATTCAGAAATTGTCACAAACATTCTGTATGCAATTTGGAAATCACACTATAGCAAATGATTACACTCAGAAAATTCCTTCTCAACAGAAATATATTTCATTCCCATAGCTGGAAATTACTTTTACATGAAGAGGGAACCCGAAATTGAAATTTCTTAGGTTGCTCCACTAATTCTGGTCAATCTGGAAGTGAACAATGGCCACAGGAACTAACAACTCGGCCCCTGGTAGCTGCCCATCTTAACAAACCTCTGGAAAAACACAACTCTACCAAGAAGTAACACGACCCTCCATACAAATCTAGAAATGAGTCTTGACCTATACAACCAAATTTTGAAAGTCTGCATGGCTCTCTTAGGAGATTTTCCCATAAGAAGTCGGTCCACCTATGGGTGGAAAGTTGAAACTCACTGCCAAAACCGTGACTCAAGTGCAATGAATTTGTTAATTTTAGGTATGTTCTATGCTTAGAGCAATCTATTTCAATTTCACAGTTAGCTCAATATCTTTTCCAGATTAGCAATCACATCAACATTAAAGTAAATTGCAGATAGAACATAAACATAGATCACAGAAGACAAGCCAAGACAAGAGGACGCAAGATGTGGCGCTAGCCAGGGACAAACCCCAATGTGGGGAAACCCTTGATCAATTGTTCTTATATGTTCTTCAATAGTTCAGCAGAGAGAGAGAGAGAGAGTACATTTACAACAGAAGTCAACACTTTGATTTTTCTAAATATGAGCATAGATCATCTCTAAGAAGATGATACATGAGATAGCTGAACTCAGTTGAAGACATGTTGCTTCAACTGATTCTCCATGATGACTGCTTCACCTATCCTTGTGCTGCACCTCGTTATCATGCTGCACCTCACTGTGCTGCACCCATTATCACTACGCTGGACCTCATAACCATGCTGCACACATCATACTGCTGCACCTTATGCTGCCAGTGCTGTCCCATGTGCCATTGTTGCACCATGCTACCACAGCTGTCCCATGTGCCATAGCAGCACCATGCTAGCCACTGCTGTCCCATGTGGCATGCTGCTGTCTCACTGTTAGTGACATTGCTGTACCATGCCATCATTGCTATTATGCTGTCATTGTAACATTGCTGTACCATGCCATCGTTGCTATCATGCTGCCCATGCATTTTGCTGCACTATCATGCATTCAAACTTCATTTGTCACCTTGTGGTCACATTCCTAGCACTGCTGTCCAACTGCTAGTGACTGCTACTCCTATGATTGCTTGCTGTCCCATTGTAGCCTTGCTGTACCTTGCTGCTGTCCCATTGTGCCTTTGCTGCCACATGTCATTGTTGCTGTCATAATTGTGCCTTTGCTGCCACATGTCATTGCTGCTGTCCCAATTGTGCCTTTGCTGTTCCAATGTGTTTGTTGTCCCAATCTTATTGTCGCTGTTCCAATGTGTTAGCAGTACCATCCTATTGCTGCTATCCCAATGAATATCACAGCTCCCTTACAACACTTTCGGACACCTATTTGCCCTTAAGATAGTCTTGAAATCCATGCTGGAATTTCCTTTCTTTGTTGCGGCCTAACTCAGAAGTTATCCTCCTCAACGAGCTCCTTTCTGATGTATTGTGTGTTGCACAGTGGACTGCGGCTAGGGCATCCTTAGGACTGCGGTTAGGACTTCCTTAGGACTGTGTCTAGGGCTTCTTTAGGACTGGGTCTAGGTCATCTTTAGGACTGTGTCTAGGGCTTCTTTAGGACTGAGTCTAGGTCATCTTTAGGACTGCGTCTAGGGCATCTTTAGGACAACGTCTAGGGATTCTTTAGGACTGTGTCTAGGGCATCTTTAGGACAGCATCTAGGGCTTCTTTAGGACAACGTTTAGCTCATGCGTAGAAGCTAGGGCTAGGACTGCGGCTAGGGCAGATTGTTAAGCCTCCTTTCCTCCTGCGTCTTAGGGCTTCTTCCTCCTAGATTTCTCTCACACTAAAACCTAAGACAAGTGGAGAGAAATCAAGAGAGAAGTGTCTGTGAAATGACTCTCAAGTCATCTCCTTTTATACTAAAACGTTGAGCACATGTGGGTGTTATTTAGTTGCTGGCCGACCTTGACGAATTGTCTTATAACACAAATAAATTCATAACTCCATGAATACTTATCGGAATCAGATGATCTTTAGATCATATCCTGCACCTCTCGATGAGAGGGATCCAAGAAAAATATCAGTTGCCCTAAATAAGATGACCCACATGGAGTTTGGCCCTAGTTGCGAATTTTAACACTCCCTCTCAACAAGGGAGAACTCCATCCGCTGATCCATCTGCCAGACTGTACTATCTTTGCCATCAGTACCCTGCACTGCTCTGCTCTGCTGAACCATGAAGAAGAATTGATCGAGAATGTCTCATACCATTCTCTACTGACCTGAACTCAATTCCATACGAAGAGAGTGTGTCATACCACTCTTACTGATTCTAGATCAGTTCCAAGAGAGTGAGTCATGTCACTCTTACTGACCCGAAGTTAGTTTCATTGATCCTAGATCAATATCACAAGAGAGTGTCTCAAATAGTGAAACAAGAATCGCCGATTTTGTCGATTACTCGCGATTCCAACTCTGCTCGCCCATGAAACGATCCGAGTTGAATCTTTGCGAGTCAAATTGCGTTGACCGAGTTTGACTCGTGGTCAACGCGAGTTTGACTCGTGAGTATGGTGATTATTCCGATTCTGCGTTCTTTTCCCAAGTCCCGCCAGTTTTGGGTTTAGGGTTTATCGGGTTTTGGGTTTCGGATTGTCGCTTTGTAAGTTTATTGGTTATGTCGTAGAGCTATTTCATTGTCCAGAGCCCAGACACCGCAGAGCCGGATTGTTGACAATACATATTACATACACCGCAGAGCCGCAGAGGCATTCCATACACCGCAGAGCCGGATTGTTGACAGACACGGTTACACCGCAGAGTTGCAGAGCCGCATTCGACGCCGCAGAGCCGGATTGTTGACATATACCTGCGTGAGCCTTGAGGTAACCTGCGTGAACGGTGAGGTATTCCTTTTAAGTTCTCAAAGCTGTAATGTGCAGTAAATAAATTGCTTGATACAATAAATGCCAAAAACATATTGCTTGGTACAATAAATTTCCATTGCCTTTGAGAAACAAATTGCACTGTTTTCCAACTTTGATATGAAGCATATCAGATCTATTTCAAATCCACGTCTAATGAGGTAGCTTACTCCCTAAGCTACGTTCTTGGGATATGCACATGGAGGACCAACATATGGAGGTTGCTTACACCTTAGGCTAAGTCAAATTCACCTATGAAGACTTTCTGTTATTTTGCATGATCAATAAAGTTATAAACAAGCTT
Source organism: Pinus taeda (assembly GCA_000404065.3). Lineage (NCBI taxonomy): Eukaryota > Viridiplantae > Streptophyta > Pinopsida > Pinales > Pinaceae > Pinus > Pinus taeda. The sequence goes on from APFE031499121.1 coordinate 224,258, forward strand.
GAAAATTACTTATTCCAAGCACCTTTTTCGAGATTTAATGAGAGATAAGTCAACCTTAGAGGAGGGTGCTACTGTTACTACTGTTGGTGTGATGGAGAGCACAATTTTTGGATCTCTTTCGCATGAGATAGGGTGTTGAGTATGTTTGCTTGGTAATGAGACGCACTTCTTAAGGAATTTTCAAGTAGTTAATGTGCCATTTTTTGGTCTGCTTCGCATGTCATCTGTGCCGCATTTATGACTGTTCTCAACCAGCAAAAGGTAGTACTGCACTTTGGCCTTTCAGCATGACATGGCACTTTCTTGGTGTGCTTTTGTGCCAATTTTTAGAGCTATGTTGTGCTCCATTGAATAAAACCAAGGTTCTGCATGTTTTCTAAATATATAATATATATGCATAAAAAATCATATAATTGGACCGTGAATCTTAAATCTTTCCCTTTCTGTATGAAAGTCCACACAAAATCTATCCCATTGCTTATTTGCAAAGGCATTTTGAGCTACATGTTCATTGCCAAAAAAATTCTTATTTAAGGGCATATATGATACAAGAATCCGCTGTACTACACTCTAAAATTTGAGGCAACCAAGTATCACATACAATAGATTGTGCAAAGATGCCACATTGCCAAGCATTCACTCCAGGGACTTCTATCACCAACTTCCTTTAGCTTTCCTTGCCAGTAGAGAGCATTTATTACACAGATTATATGTCTCATCCTACAAAACCTGCATCATATCAGGTTTGCTTTTCTCACTATAATTACAATCAATAATTACATCAATCAAAAGTTAAAACTCTCCAAAAAATCAACCAAACTCTGGTTTTATTGTATTAAGCAATATGTAACCTGCATTTCATGTATCAAGCAATATGTTTTTCTAGTTTTATTGAAAGGCAACATTTCTATATGTTTACTGACATCTGTCTTCATTTAATTTTTTAGATTTCTAGCATATTTTAAATTTTTGGATCATTTTTAAATTTGATTTTTTATTGTCTTTCACAGGAGCCACAAATTAAATAGAAGCCACGACTCCAAATCTTAACAGAAGCCACAAATTAAACACAAGTTCAAAGCAACAACAATGTTGAGGGAGAAGGACTTTGCTTGGGCTTATTGTGACAAGATTCCCGGAGAATCCAGGCTCCTTTGTAAATTTTGCAAAACGAAATGTAGTGGAGGCATTTATAGATTCAAGTTCCACCTTGCACAAATACCTGGTCATGATATAGGTCTTTGCACCAACGTTGACGATAATGTCAAAGACCAAGCAACCTTGGCCCTTGATATGTTAGATCAACATAATGCCAAGAAAGCAAAGAAAAATACTGAAATAGGAACTCTTGGAGTTGACAGTTTTTCTACCACTAGCCCCATGTCACCTCACTTTGTTGAATCCTCAATGCCGTTCCCAAGTTTCCCACACATGCCTCCAAGGCCAAGTCAAACTCAAGGCCATACGAGTCCTTTGACTCCTTCCTTCAACACTGGAGGTGGAAACTAAACACCTTTTTTGCTCCCCTCACAAAACCTGGTTCCCAACCTACCTTGGATGCCACTGGTTGGAAAAAAATATCCATAGTCAGGCAAGGAAGGCCATTGCTAACTTTTGGTACTATTCTGACATACCTTTCCACTGTGCCAGAAGCCCTTATTAGCAAGCTATGATTGATGCAATTGCTATTGCAGGTCCAGGGTTCAAAGCCCTTACATCAGAGAGCCTTAGGACAAATATGTTGTTAGAGAGTGTTGAAGATGTCATGCTTATGCTAGTTGAGTTTCGTTCATCATGGGTAGAAACAGGGTGCACCATCATGAGTGATGGATGGACAGATCAGAGGAATAGAACTTTAATAAATTTCCTTGTATCTTGTCCCGCAGGCACAATGTTTCTCAAATCAGTGGATGCTTTAGACAAGGTTAAGACTGCCCAACTTATCTGTGAAATGATGGAGGAAGTCGTTCAAGAAGTGGGAGAAGAAAATGTTGTACAAATTGTTACTGATAATGCAGCTAATTATATGGCTGCTGGTAGACTTTTTGAGAGTAGGCACCCCACTATTTTTTGGACCTCTTGTGCTGCCCATTGCATAGATTTAATGCTTGAGGACATTGGTAAGCTTCATTGGATACATGAGGTTGTGGAGAAGGCAAAATCCATAACCAAATACCTATACAACCACACTATTGTCCTAAACGCTATGAGAAAATACACTGAAGGTAAAGAAATTGTTCGACCTGCAGTGATTAGTTTTGCAACAAATTTCATATCTTGGCAATCTGTGGTTGAGCAAAAGATAAATCTGAAGAGGATGTTCTTAGGACTTGAGTGTATTAGAATAATACTATTTTAGTTTAATGCTCATTCTCTTAGCTGTTGCTAATCTTATTCTTTTAGCAGTTTCTTAGATGAAACTGATTCTTTACATAGAAACTTGATGTTTCTATCTTTGTAAATATCTATGTATTATTATTGAGTATTGTTGCTCAATTAATTCAATCAACTCATTTGGAAATCCATATGCGTGTTTCACACTGTGTTATGGTATCGGAGCCAGAAAAAGAGATTTCTTGAGCAGTTATTCTCTGCATCCTAATCTCGTGAGTTCTTTCTGTCAATCCCTTCTAAGGTCGAGCCCTCTGTAAGCCAGATAGCCTTCACTAAGTCTTAGCTTCGGCTCTGCTCACTGTGATAAAAGCTTACAGTCGTTTATCTCGATACAGAAGTGGATTCTTGGTTTTGTGTGTTAAAATTTCTGTTTTCCCACCCCGGTTTTCAGTTTCTCCTTATTTCTCCCATGTAGTTAAATGCCCTTTCCCATAACCATACATTCAACAAGCTGAAAAA
>APFE031499121.1:239785-296886 GCA_000404065.3 Pinus taeda
CATGATATTTTGGACATCTATTGATATTATGCATTGTTTGGACATGCCTTTACCCAATATTAATGAAAAATGGTTTTTTTTTTTTGTTTGTTTGTTAATTCAATATATGTGTATATTTTTATTTAATGAATTCAACGATTTTTTGCCGATTTTTTCCCGATCCGATTAAAACTCTTCGCTCTTTTGGCTTGCCGATTTATCGCCGATTTCTAGTCTGGTAAAATTGGTCTCAAAACACTCATACTAATGCCAGATCAGTTTCATTGATCCCAGATCAGTGGAGGTCATCCTAACACAGGGAGTACGATAAATACAACGATGCATCCATCGATAGTACTACTATGGTCCCTAACCCCATTTCCCTGCTCATTGGCCAGAGGAGAGGTACTTCCCATGAGTCCCAGACTGCATGGGTAGGATGCTTCGACAGGAGAATCACTCATCTTGTCCATAAGTCGCCACGAGGTATTAGAGGGGAAGGCTGAACCATTCACCCTGTACACAGCGCACCATTGGGGGAGGGTGAGTCGCCCCATGGTCGCTTGTTGCTCCAAGAAGTACCCCAAGCCCCCCAGAGCTCCCAGAGCTCAATGCATGCATCATGCAGGACCCTCATAAGCGGGTCTCTCAACGACTCCAAGTCGTTCGAGAAAGTCACAAATTTGACTTTTCCCCAGGGCTTTGACAGAATGTCTGCGACCTGTACATTAGTCTCAATGTGATGGTGCCTCCTCGCTCATCGACGTACCATATCCCAGATAAGGTAGTATTTGATGTCTATATGCTGGAGAAATCATAGAATACAGGATTCCTCAATAATCGAATCCCCCTCTAGTTGACACAGAAGACCACGATGGTATCCATTATGTGTACAAACAACTCACTGAAGAGCTTCCGCAACTAGGCAGCTTCACACTAGTTCATACTCGTAGCTATGTATTCGGTCTCAGCCGTGCTTATAGCAACCGACTTCTGCTTCCTGCTCATCCAGGATATCGAAGCAGAACCCAAAAAGAACCAACACTCAGAAGTGCTCTTCCGATCCTCCACATTACCTGCCCAGTCAGCATTCGAATAATCATGCAGCTTCATATTTCCGGTAGTGTATCTCAATCTATGAGAGATTGTGCCCCAAAGATATCTTAGAAGATCCTTGGCACTAATCTAGTGAGGCTCAACCATATATGAGCTCACCATGCTAACTGCAAAACATATATGCTAGGGAAGATTGTTAAGCCTCCTTTCCTCCTGGGTCTTAGGGCTACTTCCTCCTAGATTTCTCTCACACTAAAACCCAAGACAAGTGGAGAGAAATCAAGAGAGAAGTGTGTGTGAAATGACTTCTCAAGTCATCTACTTTTATACTAAAACGTTGAGCACATGTGAATGTTATTTAGTTGCTGGTTGACCTTGACGAATTGTCTTATAACACAAATAAATTCATAACTCCATGAATAGTTATCGGAATCGGATGATCTTTAGATCAATCCTACACCTCTTGATGAGAGGGACCCAAGAAAAATATCAGCTCTCCTAAATAAGATGACCCACATGGAGTTTGGCCCTAGTTGCCAATTTTAACAGAATTCAACCTCTTCAACTAGAACTCGACCTTTCAAGGGAGAGCTTTAATTCCACTGTAATGATGATGGTACTCGACCTCGAAACACAACAATTCGGCCCAGGTAATGAGGTTAAATGCATAACTCGGACTTGGTGGGGAATTAGAGAATGCGACCCTCTTGGAATTGCTGGTGCAACTCCTCAAAAGATTAACCACTCAGCCCACTTTGTGAAATTAACAATCCAACTCTTGGAGTGAAGATTTCGGCCCCCTAGCAATGATACTCAACCTTTTTTGGCAACTCGTCCCTCCTAAAGAAGGCAACTCATCCCTCCAAGGAAATATGGCCCTCTTGGCTAATGGGTTTCTTCTTTGTGTCAAAATTGGGCTTCCAAATACTTGCAAGTAGTTTAGCACAATCTGGGCAATTGAAAATCCAACTAGGGTGACATAGAAATTCACTAAAATTGGAGTTTAGCTAAGGTGACACTTGAGTTCACCGAAACTGGTTGAGAACCACCCTTGAAATCTCTACTGGAACTCGCTTGAGCTCTGCTTCAGCTGTAAGTGAAATTGGTAAGTTAGAGTAAACTTCAAAATGAGTCCCTTTCCTCCTTTTATAATTGCTCTTTGAGGATTCTTTTAATTTAAAATTGAGTGAACTTGATTGCCACCTTTCTAGCTGAATGCAAAATACTAGAATTACCCTTTTGCCACCCTTTTACCAGAACTGCTCAAAATTGTCAAAAATGGATGAAAATTGCTATTGTTCAAGAAGATGGGGACATTACAGTCCTCCCCGCCAAAAATTGTTTGTCCACAAGCAATTTAAGTCCTGGATGTTGCAAAATTTGTCCCCCCTCCCAAGTAGCATCCTCTGGGGTAAATCCTTCCACCGCACAAGATATTCCTTGATAACCCTGCTCCTCAACCTCCTCTCCTGTGTCTCCAATATCTCCTGAGGAATTAGTACTAGATGCCCTTCTTCATCCAAGGGAGGCAACTTGGATGTTACTTAACCTACTATCCCACCGCCTTCTTCAGTTAAGACACATGGAAAACATTGTGGATTTTGCTCCCCTCTGGAAGCTCTAACTCATATGCCACTTCATCTACCCTCTTGACAACCCTGTAAGGCCCATAAAATTAGGGCTTGCGTTTCTTTGCCCCCTTTTTCTTGAGGGAAGATTGTCTGTATGGCTGCAAGCGTAAGTAGACCAGGTCCCCCACCTCGAAACTCCTCTCTACCCGGTGTCAATCTGCATAAAATTTCCGCCTGTTTTGAGCTATGCACAAGTTGTCCTTGAGTGCTTCGAGGATATCTTGGCACTCTTGGACCCAATCTTTGGCGATGGGGGCTTGACTATCACCAAACGCCATATCTAAAAAGGACAATGCATTGTAGCCATACAATGCTCTGAATGGTGACATCCCAATCGACATGTGGTACAAAATGTTGTAGCTGTACTCACCCAAGTGCAACCACTTCACCCACGCTCTTTATTTCCCTGCTACATAGTTTCTCAAGTACCCCTCGAGCCATTTGTTTATTATCTATGCCTGATAGCTCGTACTAGGGGTAAGATCTGTCCCTACCAAGCGAAATAACTCTTGCTAGAATTTGTGCATTAACCTGCTATCCCGATCACTGATTATGGTCTTAGGAAGACTACGCAACTTGAAAATCTCTCTAAAAAACAACTTCGCCACCTAAGATGCTGAACTTCTGGAAGGAATTGCAGGGCATACTTAGTTAGCCGATCTACAACTACGTACACATAGTCCTTGCCTTAACTAAAGGCAACCCCGTGATGAAGTCCATAGAAATACTCTCCCACTTTCACTTGGGAATAGGGAGCGATTGCAATAGTCCAGCTGGGTGCGTGTGTTCATCCTTGTCTTGCTGACAGATGCTGCACTCACGTACATTCTCAGAGCATCCTCCTTGAGGCCCTTCCAAGTGAACCTCTCCTTGATTGCCCTGTAAGTTTTTAGATAACCTGGATGGCTTGCTAGTGGGGTGTACCACTTGTATCACCTTGTTCTCTAGCTGTGACTCTAACACCAAGTAGAACCTATCCTTATAATAAATAATGTCCTGCACCACTCTATACATGCTATTGGGTATCCGCCCATCCAAAATATCACATGCCATCCTGTTCTTAGAATACTCTACTAGTAGTTGGGACTTCCGGTCCAAGGTAGCATCCATGAAAGAGTATGTCACAGGCCTCTTGGAAAGTGCATCAACCACCACATTGTTTTTCCCTTTGACATACTCAATCTCGAAGTCATAAGCCTGTACCTTGCTCACCCATTATCGTTTCCGGTCATTTAGTTCCTTCTGATCTAGGAAGAATCAGAAGATGTTGTGGTCAATTTTAACGTTAAACTTGTTGGCCACTAGATATGGCCTGAACTTAGCCAGTGCGTGCATGATGGCAAGCATTTCTTTCTCATCTATAGAATAGTGACGCTCATAATCATGGAGCTTCTTGCTCTCAAAAGCTATATAGGATGGCCATTTTGCATCAATACTACTCCAATCCCGTCACCTGAGGCATCACACTCCAACACAAACGACTGAGAAAAATCAGGTAAAGCCAAAACAAGACAAGTACTCATTACCTCTTTCAACCATGCAAAAGCCTCCTTTGCTGCGTTTGAGCATACAAAGGAGTCCTTCTTGGTCAAATCTGTAAGTGATGTTGCCAACTAGGAGAAACCTCTAACGAATCGCTTGTAGTACGTGCAAATACCCAAGAATCCCCTCAACATCATGACATTCTTAGGAGTAGGCCAATCAATGATGGCGCAAATCTTCTCCTAGTGCACCTGCACCCCTTCTCCACCAATCACATGCCTCGGATAGAGCAATCTCAGTCAACCCAAACTTGCACTTGGACAATTTAGCCTAGAATTGCTGCTCATCCAATATCCTCAAGACCTCCTACAAGTGTTGTAAGTGTTCCTACCGTGTCTTGCTATATATCAAAATTTCATCGAAGAAATCAAGCACAAATCTCCGCAACTACTTGTTGAACACATGGTTCATACAAGACTGGAAAGTGGTTGGGGCGTTGGTCAACCCAAAAGGCATAACCAAGAACTCATAGTGGCAGTAGTGACATCTGAAGGCTGTCTTCTAAATGTCCTGCTCTTTGACCCTGATCTAGTGGTAGCTTGTGCGAAGGTCAATCTTAGAGAAATATTTGGCACCCTTCAACTCATCCATCAACTCATCGGTTATAGGGATGGGGTATCGATTCTTGATGGTCTTCTTGTTCAAAGCCTTGCAGTCGATGCACATCCGGAGGGACACATCTTTCTTCTTAATTAGTACCACTAACAAAGCAAAGGGGCTTGAGCTGGGCTGGATGTGGCCTAGTGCGAGGAGCTCCTAAATGGTCTTCTCTATCTTGTCCTTGTAGGCCCTGGGGTGCCTGTAGGGAGTGGTAATAACTATCTGAACCCCCTCCTCTAACTCAATGATGTGCTCAAATCCCCTGTCAGGTGGGCTCCCTAGTGGAATGTCCCCAAACACCTTTTGGTACTTTTGTAGTAAAGTATTGCTGATTTTTTTCCCTCTTCTCTGATATCTTGTACTCAATTGCCCACTCGATGTCCCCATGTCAAAAAATGGCCTCCATCCTGTTGGACATGACTGTCCTGGGCGGGTAAGTGTGCATGCCTCTCAACACTACCTTCTGGCCATCCTGCATGAACTCCATCTCCGTTAGCTGGTAATTTGTAGTATAACGTCCAATAGAGACGAGCCACTGAACCCCCAACACTACATTGCTCTCATGAATGTTGGTCACAAAGAAATCATATGTGGTAGTATAGTTCCCCATGGTCAAGCTCAACTTGAGATCATCTTGTTATATTGTATGAATTTGTTACCCGATATGGCAATGGAGAACCCCTCAAACTTTGTGGTGGCTTAGACCTCTCTTGGCTACATAGTCAGAGTCAATAAAATTGTGGGAAGCCCCACTATCCATAAAAACTATCGTCCTTTGTCCCTATATAGTTCACTGAATCCTGATTGTGAGATATTGAGGAAGAGGAACTCTTGCGAGTGTGGCAATGATGCTGCTCTTCTCACTCATCTGGGGTTGCTCACCCTCCATCTCTTCGAGATCCTCTTGTGGCTGCTCCTGTTCATCCTCCTCACTCTCATCATCCGAGTACACCACAATATAATGTGCTTTCCCTTAGCTGTACAACGATGTCTGGGTGCCCAAGGCTCATGGCATGTGAAACATAACTTCCTCCTCCTAAGGTCTCTCTGGGTCTCCTCATCAAGCTAACTTTTCCCTGCCCACTCCCTCTGGGGAGGTTTGGTGACTTTCCCCTTGGGTGGGAAAGTGGGTTTCACTAGGGCTTTGATCTTTGGGATTGCATCTTGCAAATCCCGTGTTCTACTGACTACATCCTGAAGTCAAGTGGGAATATAAAATTGGCAGCCCAGGAATGAATTTGCTTAAATAAAATCTCATTTATGACAATTTTGGAGTGATTTTCAAAAAATAGAAAGTCATGTCTAGCATCTCAAGTATGACTCTCCAAAAATAGTAATCACCTTGCATCAATTGGTAATCAAGTATAGTTGAAGGAAAATCACTTAACTTATCATTAATCAATCCTAATAGTTTAATCTTGACTTAATCATCAATATTATTAATATTATTATTATTATTATCCTTTATGATACTATGATATTGTTATTAAAAGGAATTACAAGTTACCTTACCTTCATCACCACAATCACTTCGCACCTCTCTCCTTGATGACTCACATGGCACTACGTAACTCTCTCTCTCTCTCTCTCTCTCTTAATGATACATTATACTCTCTTTTACGCACGCATTAAAGACATGGCATATTCCTCTTACACTCATTAAAGGCATGTCATAAAAGATTCCTCTTACACTCTCTTTAATGCATATGTTACACTCTTCTTAACTAAGACATGCGTTCCACTCTTAATGGCATAAGTTACTAAGGCATGTGTACCTCTCCTTAATGGCATAAGTTACCAAGGCATGTGTTTCTCTCCTTAATGGCATGAGTTACACTCCCTTAAAAGGCATATGTTACTTTTCCTCAAGGCATGTGTATTGCTCCTTCTTTATGACAAGAATTTGTTGCTCCTCCTATATATTTGTGTCATGTCTTCTCACTTGACCACTACTACTTGTGCATTGTGAAAGAAGAATTCGAACTTGAGAGAGAGAGTTGGAGGGACTTGAAGAAGATTGTGAGAGGGAGAGAGACTTGGAGAGTAAGAGCAGATCTTGGTGAGCTAAGGTTGATTCAGTGCTTTAGTGTTTCAGTCTTGATTCAGTTGAAGGGAAGTTTGATTCAGTTTGTTGTCGCTCAAATTGTATGGTGAATGTGACAACGCTCAGGGTAGGGGTTGTCACTTTGATCTCGACCCTCTTCGTTTAAGCTGTCTCCCTATAGTAGGCTAAGGGGGGTAGTCCCTATGGATGAAACAATGAGTTCGGGAGACACAACTGAATGTCCCGGCAACTTGGTTGAAGATGATTGACAATTCAATTATTTAGCACAATTTGATTAGATTTAAGAATTTCTCAAGTATGAGACCAGTGCCTTAGGAGTCAAATTACTTGCACAATATGAATTAATTTCCAAGTTACGGGATGAACAATTGCTGTTAGGATTAGAACTATCCTATATGAGATGCGACACCGAGAACTAAGTGAAATGCAAACTCTTGGTTAATTTTAGATTAAATGCCTATTCTAAGTGAATCTTCTCTCTCAACTGTTTTGGAGTTTGTCTCAAATATAGGTTGTGGAGAGAAACCGAGGGGAAGAAAGCTATGGATTTATTAATGATACCTCCCTTGGAGTTCTAACCACCTGAATGCCTCCGGCGCTGTAGGGAACTGTAGGGATTGTGGCCCTGACGACTACGCGGTCACCATTTTAATCACAAGTGAGGGTCTAAACTCCCCAAACTGGGTTAGAAAGGTGGTCCTATGTTTCTATCGACCAAGCTTATGCTTGGAAGTAAATTAATTAATGCACAACTAATCCTAGGATGAAGTGCAACCTATGAGTGAATGTCTTAAATGAAATTATTAGATGATCTTCTTAAGTACTATCAAGTTAAATTAGATGCTTATGATGTTCAATTCAAGAGCACAATTAAGTACTTAGAGAGTAATCTTAGGAACAATCTCAATTAAAACAATGTGCTAATGAAACAAGATTACTAGAGTGCCCAAATAAATCACTTGTTTAGCAATCTCAATGGTGACAAGTGCTCTAAATAAATAACCAATGCGAAGCAAGGAGGACCAAAATAATGAACCCTTTACACTTGATATGCAATGAGACAAAAGGAAACAATATAAATGGAGCACTAGGATTATCCAATTGAGATCTCAATATTACTCAAGGAATATGATATCACAAGATTATCTTTAGATTACAATGATGTTAAGCAAGATAATGTTCTTATCCAATACTTATCAATTAGAAGCAATAGGTTACTTGCGAGAGTAAGATGCAACAAAGTGATATCAATAGCATTAACTTTCACAGTGAACCAACACAATGCCAATGTCAAGCTAATCTTCTGGAGACGAGATTATCGACAGTGACTTATAGAAGTGAAATGCACTATGCAATGCAAGAAATGCAAGATGAGCAATGGTCATTTAGAGCATTAACAATTATTCAAGCTTCACAATGAGACGTGCAATTAGATTCCTTTCTCAAATGAGGTTGGTTTTCATTAGAGCACACTTAGATGTAAATCTTGAGATGCAAGATTATGCCAATTATGCAAAATGCAAAGAGTGACGAACAAGACATCAATGATTAGTTCAACCACTTAGAACAAAACCACTTATGTTACTTTGCTAAACCAACGTATTAGGACCGCTTGGATCAAAACTTTAGCACCAAAACTCACAAACTTCACTGCTGTAGCATTTATATAAGATCCAGAGGTTAGCATATCAGGCTCAGGAAAATGTGTATCAGCTCTTCAAAATCAACTAGAAAACTATAGAAAACATGAGACAAGTCTTTCTTATCGCTTGAGGTTAATGATGAGATTAACTTAATTTTGGAGCTTATTTAGGGTGTGTATTCAGAGATTTTACTGCTGTTATGAAATGATATCAGATCTGATCATAAGATAGAAAGGAGTAAAATGGGGTTAGAGAGCAAACCCTTAGCCCTAAGGCCTTGCTAGATGACTAGTTAACCTTTCAAAGTGCACTAGAGCCTTTCCAAACACCTGCAACACAAATATTAGCCTTGCAAATAGTGGATCGATCCTTTTGTGATTGAAGCTAGGGCTTTTAGGGCTGGTTGGTGGCTTGTTTGGCAACTTTGGCCCTTGAAACCCTTGCCCAAGAGGATAATTAATCTGCAAAACAAATTGTTAGCTCATTAAACTCAAAAATTATGATCTAAAGTTCTAAACCAATAGAATCTAGTCCCAAATAATTTCCATTGATGCCCTAGGCCTGCACCCACAAAAATTTAGCCAAAATTTGAGTTGCCAAAACCGACAACTTGCTAAAAAAATGCAGAACGATGAGGAAAGAAGGCCCAATAGGGCTAGCGGCTAAGGGAAAAGCCCCTCTAGGGGCTGCGGCTAGGAGGGTTGGCCCTCCTAAAGGCTGCAGCTGCCTTAGGCAAGGCCATTTAGGTTTGTGTTAAGCCCGCAAAAGGCCTTAAGGCTTGCGACTATGCCCCAAAGGGCTGTCAGCTGGGTGGAGGAGCCCAAAAAGGGCTGCAACCTGCCTCTAGTGGCCTGCGACCGCCCTAGAGAGGCCACAAAGGCTTGTGACCAAGCCTTAGGAGGGTTCCACTAGGGCTAAGAAAGCCCTAGGGGCTGCAACTACCCTTCAAATGCATTCGGACCCTTGGAAACACCAAAATTTCACTGCAAAATCACTTCAAAAGGACTCAAAAGGCTAACGACTTCCCTTCTCTCGCTAAGCATTGAGCCAATGTAGTTTGGAAAGGCTAGATCTTACCCTTCAGGGCCTAGATCAACCTTCCTTCCTTCAAAGAGTTTGATCCTTACCTGCAAAATGAAAATAGATGGCCCAAATACCCAATATATATATATATATATATATATATATATACAAAAAATTAAAATAAAACCCCAAAACCCCAAATGCTATACAAAATTTAAAATGTGTTAGAATTAGAATACAAGGGTTAGAAAAATTGTTTACGAATATTTACACTATTTACAAAATAAAATTTGCCCTTATTAGCATGTAAATTTCGTTATAGCACAAGAGAGAGATTAAAATTTTTTGAGATATTTTAAAATGAATGATGTATGTAATTTTGTAAATGGATCATTAGCCAAAACCTTTCCGCAAAGTACCCTGCAAAATGAAAGCTCAGAATCCAAACACGGTCGATTCTTCTCCATAGTCTGTGAACTTGGAGACCAAGGCCTAGCATAACTGTAGATCTCTATTCAAACTTAAAAGATGAAATGTTAGATCATAAGAGATTTAGATCTACGGGTGTAGATCTAAACGCAACACCTAAGGCAAGATACTTGTACCAATAAATGTCCTGTCTTGCAACAAATGTAATAACAATTTATGAAGCACTTATAATATAGAGCATGAAAAATTACTAGCACATACTGTTACCGCTCAAACTCGCAGGGGCCCTAGGAGAGGTTCCTATGAAGCGACAACTAGGTCAAGTGGCAACAATGGAGCAATAGCCCACTGTCACCTCAGCTAAAGCTCCTTGCTCTTTGTGGACTTTCACCGATGAGAGGAGTCCCGATATGAGAAGAATCACTAGGAAAGATAGATCAATGATGGGATGTAAAGTGATTCCAAAGACTATTCACAAAAGAGGCTCATATGATAAGCTTACTTGCTTCAGAAGCAAGATGTGTGGCTCTCTAAGAAGGGCTAAAAGGATACTTGGGTTTAGGGTCGAGAGGTATGTCTTGATAAGAGGTGCCCTAAACCAAGGAATCTTAGAAGAATAGGGTTTTTAAGCAATCCTTTGGGAATTTGGATGTCAAGGTTGCGAGACCACAAAGAAGCCCTAGTGGACCCAAACAAGGTCAAGGGTGTGGAGTAAGATTTCAAATGGGTGGAATTGACCAAGTAAGGGAGGAGAAAAGGATCAAAAGGTAAGATTTGACTTGAAATTTGGATGTAATGATCCTTGATGAAACCACTAACCAAAGGGAACCTAGGGAAGAAATGGTCCCTGAGCTAGGGCTTGAGATATCTCGAGATTCCATCGTTGGAATAGCCTCAAATTTGGAGGACCTTAAGAGGATTCACCAACACAGCTCTAGACCAATTTTCACAGATTTTTGATGACTACAGTAGAATTCATGTGATGCCCTAGATGGCCTTCTAGGATAGGGCTTAGAAAAGAGAAGGGAGAGGTGAAAGAGATCTTTGTTTTGATGATCAACTAGGACTAGACAAGTGCCTAGCCTATTGGGAGAATGGAGTCTAATGAGATGAATGTTTAGAGAGGCTTATTCCCAACCAAGGAATCTTCTAGCAACTTTGTATGGCTCATGAAGTAACAATTAAGTCACTGACATAATTTACACTTCTTATTGCTGCAATTGATGACTTATCAAGGCGAATCATGAATATTCATGTGCCCCAGGACAATAATTCACCATACTTCACAATAATCTTATGAAAAATCCCTCACAAAGACAAGATTAGCAACTTCACATTAGCATTAGGGAGGTTCACCAACTTCATGAACGAAAATATTTCATAGACCACATGAGACAAAATACAAGATAAAAACAGGAAAAAGAGTACTCACAAGTATAGCGAAATTATTCCAATCATCAAAGTGCAAGAAAATCGAAGCTCCAAGACAAGAATTAAGCTCTTCCAAACATCGAAATGCATTAATAATCCAATTCATCCATCAACAAGGCTAGCGAAATTTCCAAAAGAAACAAATGATCCAAATCCAAGTGATGATTAGATGAAATGATCATCACATCAATATGTGTCCTCCCTGAGGGGTTTGATTTGCCTAATAAGGCCTAATAATGCCCCTACTAATAAAATAATGTGCAAAAATAACATCCTTGGTGACAAGCCCACCAAGATATCTCCATAATACAACAATAAGCCTCCCAAGACGGAAAAATAATAGATACACTAGGTCGAAGGGCTATTTAAGAGGCTTGATGGAGTCCAATGTGTGCCAAGATGAATAAATGAGCTCCGAACATAGTGATCAAGAGGTTGGCCCCTTGATATCCAAGCAAACAACCTGTATTGTTTCCAAGTGGCTATGGGGGCCTAAAACATCCTCACGGGTCTCCAAATGGATCGAACAATCCTGTGTTCCATCTCTAAGGGCTAGAAGAATGGTGCAAGCCCTTCCATTGTCTCCTGCGGTGAGACACATCCTCATCTGGGCCCTGGATCAGCTGCCAAGTGTGTGGTGCAAGAGTGGAGCCGATTGGGCAAGCTGTTCTAGGTGCATCATCATCGTTCAAAAGGTGGAACACGAGCAAGCAATAGGTGGAACTTAAGGATCCCATGAAGTTGCAATTTGCTCTGAGTTATGGTGGAGATCCATGACTCTCAATGCTCACCCCATAGACGCCAATATGACCCTCTAGAGGGCTTGGTCCCCGTATAGGGAGACCAAGCCCAAGATGAAGATCCTTCTGCAATCCTCTATAAGATCCAATGCCTCCCCTCACCTTCCAGTACAATAGATCATTACTGTAATTGAGTAAATAAGCTTACAAATCATGGAACCAAGTGGACACTTCATGGTGGCATGCCCTTCCGTAGTGGGTTTTAGAATGTACAAGTGTCTCCAAGTTCAATAAGAAGGTTAACCAAGGGCTCTATTAGGTGGTTTCAGCCTCCAAGGGGGGTGACATGTCAATGGTACATCCATCAAATGGAATGTGGCATGTGATATAATGATGGAATGAAATGGGGCATTAGGGGAAGGTGCCAAGCCACATGCCACAATACAAGGGTATCCATAATAAGGGAAGCCCACAGTTGGGTGTATGAATGTAGGAGGGTGCAATCGTGGTACATGAGTTACCCCGACCTTTGTTTTTCCACCCTTCTTTATATGCCTTTTGCCTTTTATTGCTTTTTCTTTTGTAACTGCTCGGGGCTCCAGGGGATGAGAGCATGATGTGTATAATATAGCAGTGAATACTTCTTTAAGGTGGGGCAGTTCATCACCCACTAGGGGTTGGGACAATCATGGGTTCCAAAATGATGTAAGGGGCCCTAGGAACTAGGGTGATGGCCATGATGAAAGGGGTAGAGCTCATGTTTGGCTTTTGCCCGCGTGCTAAATTTGTATGTCCCGACCATCTTTTGCATTTTATGGTACATTTCCTGTTGGGAGTGGCCAAATTATGCTTTTTCTTTTCTTTTAGTTGCATCAACCTCTGGGGCATCATTCCAAGCCCGAACCAAAGTGTGGACCCAGTTGACAAATGTGGACTTGGATGGGAAATATGGTGAATGGGGTTATAATGAGCGGAGGGGAGTGATGTATATGGTGTCGAGAAGCGACATCATGCAACCAAAATCGAGATTTTCCATGTAGTGCCACCCTTAAAGCTAATAGCCAATAAAGGAGATCCCACAGGACTAGGATACAAGGCTAATCATCAAATTGGATAAAGGAGACAAGAGTACAAACCAAGCCCACTCTTTTCGCTGAATCCTCTGACTAATCCATGCCCAAAAGTGTCCATGATAAGTAAACAAAAATATGCAACTACACAATGAAAAGTCATGCCTTCGGGGTTGGAAAGCCCACCTTCAAACATACGATTATGATAGATGGGCGAGGGAACATATGGCTGGCTCAGGTAGTGGAGAAAATGGCACATTGAGTCATCTGATGGCTGCAAGGGGCTGCTGCCTGCCAGCTGAGGACCATCTAGGATAATTTTTTTTCTCCTATGGATACTTACCCACAGGTGGTGGGTAACACATACCACAAATTAACAGATAGAAGAACACCATGCATTTGAAACCCCAAAGTCTTTCTATTATGAGAAATACATTCTAGAAGAGCAAGGTTTAGTACATGCATTACAGATTACATCAACCAAAGATAAGAGGAGGAGCTTGATAACTTCCTTATATAGAAAATGAGAGAAAGAAACCTCTCCAAGTGGAAATAAGGGCTAGTTGGCTTGATCCTTGTCAAAATAATCTCATCTGTTGATCCTCCTTTGAAAATAATTTGATCTCCACTGTTGATTTTTTATTTTTATTTTTGAGGAGAAATTCGAATTTCTCTTAAAAGTTTAAAACCCTTTTTTTATTAATCCAAAAAATAATATTTTGGACTAATTTCCTCAAAAAATTCACTGACTTAATCTATAAGGTCCAAGGGGTCAATTTTTCTTAAAAAATACACTTTTCTTTTGGTGGGGGTCCTTCAAAAATTAATTCTTATTTGACCCACGAATTTTTGATTATTTTCCACTTGGAGAGAATATAATTACTCTCAAATCATTTTTTGACTCAATTAATTAATTTTTGGGCTTAAGATTTTTATTTAATTTTACCAGAAAAATTAATTAAATGACTAGAAGGGATTAATTGTTTTTTCCACCCTCAAAGATTTTAGACATGGTTTGTAAGTATGAGTAACCATGCACTAAGATAATTTTATATCAAGATATTACAAATTAATTCAACCCTTAGAAGAGGAAATACACATTTAGACATAGACCTTCAAGACACTACCCAATTCTGCGACACAATATGATCTAGTATGACACCAAGTGTGTCTATAATAAAATAATTTAGCCATGGTGTCTAACTATGAGTAACCATGCACTAAAATATTCTTAGACACACTTTTACATAGACTCGATAAACACTAGGACTCACCTAAGACTTTGCCAACGAATTCCACCCTAGCTTTGGGGTTATAATTGAGAGAAAAACTCTGTCGATTATCCGTGTTTACAAACACACATAATTCGGGGAGGTTAAAAAACTCCCTAGGATGAAACCCTTCGACAAAAATCATAGGCTTACTTAGGTGTTATTACATGGCTTAATGGTCATACTAGCATCATTTATAATAATTTTAATAGAGATTGAGTTTACAATGATACAACTCGAAACTGAATGATGACATTGGTCCTTGAAAAAATTTGTTCGATGCTTTGTACTCTACTTCTTGGACTGTTGACAAAGTGTGGTCAACATAGTGTTTGCATCTGTTGTTGCTACCAGTGATCTTCATGGTAGAACTTGTTTAGATTTGGGTGAACTTACTCATTCTCTTGACTCACATTGTACTCTGTATCTTTGCTGAACAATTGATATCTAATAGAAGAATAATCTGGTTGGGTTTCCCCTTGTGGGTTTTGCCCTGGTCATTGGACCTAAATTCTTTGTCTCATTTTGTTCTCGGCAGTCTTCTATTGTGCATTTGGTTTTTTTTCTATCTACAATTGCTTAACTAATATTGCAGTAGAAAGGTTTTTTTTTGGAATAAGTAATTGTTTCAGCATATAACATTAAAATTTCAACATGGTATCAGAGCTTTGGTGAAGACAAGCCAAAGAAGATAAGAGCTATCAATCATATGCAAAAAATTGCTTCAAAGAGATCTACTTGCTGCTGAAATTTGTTGCCAAAGAAGATAAGAGCTATCACTCCTTTGTAGGAATTTTACTTCAAAGAGAACTTGCTGTTGAAATTTGTTGCCCAAGAAGATAAGAGCTATCATTCCTTTGCCGAATTTTACTTCAAAGAGATCTTACTTGATGCTAAAATTTATTGCCCAAGAAGATAAGAGCTATCACTCCTTTTTGCAAAAAAATTACTTAAAAAGAGATCTTACTTACTGCTGAAATTTGTTTAACTTGATCAAGATGTCTTCTTCTTACTTGAAGAATGAAGAGAAGCTGAATGATGCTTCAAATTTTGGTTAATGGAAGGTAAGATTGGATATTACTCTTGAAAAACATGATGTACTAGAATATGTGGAAGGCAAGGTAGTAGAACCACCAGAAAATTTGAATGCTGCTATCAAGGCCAGATTCAAGAAGGGAGAAGTCAAGGTTAAGATGATTATCCTTGATACTCTTGGAGACCATCTCATCACCTATGTCTCCAAGTTGAAGAAATCTAAGGAAATGTATGACAAGCTAATTGGAATGTATCAAGTAAACGACTTGAGTCAAATCCTTGCTTTGAAGAATCAACTCAAAGACACTAAGATGAACAAATGAGAGACCATTCAAGCATACTTCATGAGGATATCAAAAATCAAGGATCAACTGTCAACTGTTGGTGAAATTGTATCTGATAAAGAGCTGGTGCTGATTACGCTTGGAGGTCTTTCTTCAATTTGGGAAACTTCTATTACTACCATCAACAATAATGATGAGTTTCCCACATTTGATGAGCTCCTGAGAAAGTGCAGCCAAGAAGAGGCCAAAATGATTTCTAGAGGAAGAATTCCCAAGCATGAAGAGGGAGAACCTACTGGTTTTGCTGTCCAAGGCAAGAAGCAATAAGGAAAATGTGGTCATCACCTTCAAGAAAGCCTGCTCCTAGATTCAACAATTCCTATAAATGGAACATGGACTTATCAAAAATTTAATGCTACAATTTCCATAAGCATGGTCACTATGCTTGTGACTGTCCAGAAAATAGAAGAGCACCAAGATCCAACTATAACAATTGTAGCAACAATTTCATATTTGATTATAGAAGAAGAAGAGAAGCTCCTGTTGTTCGTAAAGAAAGCTACCGTTCTTCCAAGAGTTCAAGGAACCCAAGGTATGATAATAATGTAGCGAAAACACAATCATAGTACTTTCTCTTTTATGCTATTTCTAGTTCCTCTCCTGGAGATTCTTGTGATGGTTGGTTGATAATGGTGCTTCAAGACACTTTATTGGTTACAAAGAAGTTCTCTCAAATCTAGTTGAGAGGGAGACAAATCTGAAAATCATTCTTGGAGATAACTCTACATATCCTATAAAGGGATCTGGTTCTATTTCCTTTCATCTGGATCAAGGTAAAACTATATCTCTTCAAAAAGTTTTGTATGTACCTCGTTTGAAAAAGAATTTTGTATCTATATTTGCCTTAGAAGACAAAGGAATGAAAGTTGTTTTCATAAATGGAAAAGTTCTCACTTGGCCAATGAGATCTAGCATGAGAGATGCCTTCACTCTGGGATCGAGATTTGAAGGTCTTTATAAAGTAAAGGGAAGACCAATCCATGCACTGATTCATGACAGTAATCATTAATGTGAACTTTGGCACCGAAGGTTCACTCATCTTCATTACAAAGCATTGCCTCATGTGATAAAATTGGTTTTTGGAATGCCTAAGATTAGAGTGGATCATTATGGGATCTGCCAACGATGTGCAAGTGGAAAGCATGTAAAGGGACCATTCCCTTCAAGCAAAGGCAAAACTAGTCAGGTACTTCATCTTATACATTCTTATTTATGTGGACTTATGCCTGTAACTTTTCTTGGTGGCTACTTGTATTATATAATATTTGTGGATGATTTTTCTTGCAAGACATGGTTTTTCTTTTTGAAAAACAAAAGTCAAGCATTTAACGTGTTCAAAGACTGCAAAGCTCTGGTAGAAAACAAACTGGAAAGCAGATCAAAGTCTTCAAATCTAACAATCGAGGAGAGTTAACTTCAAATGATTTCATTGACTTCTGCAAAGAAGTTAGAATCAGGAAAGAGACCACCATACCATATAACCTAGAACAAAATGGTGTTGCTGAAAGAAAGAACATAACTATCATGGAAGCAGTCAAAGTTATGTTGCATGATCAAAAGCTACCAAAGTTTCTATGGGGGGAAGTTGCTAACACTGCTCTCTGTGTTCAAAATAGATCTTGACACCAAACCTTAAGCAACAAGACTCTTAAAGAAGTCTTCACTGGTGAAAAGCTTGAGGTTGGGCACTTGAGGATCTTTGGCTGCTCTGTCTACTTTTATGTGCCAAAGGAAAAAAGGAACACACTGGAAGCTTTAGGTAAGAAAGGTATGTTTGTTGGTTATTGTGAAAATTCTAAAGCTTACAAAATATACGTACCTAGTTAAAGAACTATAGAGTTTAGTAGGGATGTAACATTGGATGAAGATGCAACTTTTGGAAAGGCAAGAGATACTCCTCCTCCTCCTCCCGCTAATGTTGAAAGTCAGGATGATGCTTTGGATGCTCAAGAAGATCCTGAGCCTGAGCCTGATCTTGTTGATGAACCCATGGAGCACATGGACCCCTTGGATTTTCCTCCATGTGATCCTCGTGCTAGAAAGAGACCATTATGGCTTCGTGATGTTAGTTTTTGTGGCATCGGATGTGTTCTAGCCACAAAATTTTGTGGAGAGTCTAGAATACATGAGATCTCCAAGACCCATAAATCTTTTCTGAAAATTCCACCTAGAAATGACTTAATTAGATTATTAACCAGTTTTTTAATTTCCTAAGTCTAAACTTAGGGAATATGGTTAATTAATCAGAACTAATTAAGTCAAGGTGTGAATGTTCTAGAAACTCACACAGATTGACTTCAAGTTAATCCTAGCCATCAATTAAGATTTAATCTTGCCCGTTGGAGTCCCAATAGAGGATTATAAGAAGAAGTCGATGGGCACTTGGAGAGCACACTTGAGCAGCAGTTCCTTGCGTAGATCGAGCTAGCAACAGTAGAGTTCGATCCAGAGAGGGATGCAGTGTTAGTAAGGAGCAAGGACAGTGATTTGGAGGAAGATTTCTAGATCCAGAGAGGCATCAACAAGAGGCTGAGTTATTCCCAGTGCAAGAACACGCAAGTGCAGGATTGCGTGAGCGCAGGAACACGCGAGTGTAGGAACGCGTGAGTGCAAGAAGCGCGAGTGCCGAGGTTGCTTAGGGAATATCTTTGCCAGATTTTCTTGCTGTTTGGATTGCTAGTTGGGCATCCATAAATGTACTCAAATTCTGCTGCCGCATAATAAAATAAAACCCTCATTGCTGCACCGATTTTCCCAAGTTAGGTTTTTCCGGGGACATTTGTCCAAAAATAATTGTTATTTTATGTGTGTATGCTAGCATTTTTTCCAGCGTTTATTCTTCCGCAATTTTATTTGTGTAGGTTGTAGTGTGAGTTATACAGTATTTGCTGTAGGAAATAGTAAATAAATTGTTAATTAAAATAACAATTAGGAGAATAATTTCTAGTTACTGCAATAGGATTTGAGTTTCCGAATTTTCACACATGACACTCTACAAGATGTTGATAGACATGTTGCTCCTAGAGGAACCTTCAGATAAAGCAAGAAACTATGCTAGTTCCATGGATATGTTGTAGCCATGAGCAACATTATTTAGGCTGAACCATGCACATTTGAAGAAGCAGTGAAAGATCAAGTATGGAAAGATGCAATGGCCAAAGAATATGAGTCCATCATACATAATGATGTATGGGAAGTAGTTCCAAGACCTAAAGGTAAGTCTGTTGTGAGTTCTAAGTGGTTGTACAAAAATAAACATGGTGCAAATGGAAGTATTGAAAAATATAAAGCTAGATTTGTGGCTAGAGGTTTATTTCAGAAAAAGGGAGTAGACTATGATGAGATTTTTGAACCTGTTGCTCGATACACTACCATCTGATCTATTATGGCTCTAGCTGCTAGCCTGGGATGGACTCTTCACCAAATGAATGTGAAAACTGCTTTTCTGCATGGCTTCCTCAAGGAAGAAGTATTTGTGGAGCAACCACAAGGCTTTGAAGTATATGACCAGAAAACTCGTGTGTAGATTGAAGAAGGCTCTCTATGGATTGAAGCAAGCCCCAAGAGCTTGACATGCTTGCATTGGTAACTTCTTAATGAAGTTTGGTTTTACTAGAAGCAATGCTAACCCAAATCTTTACTTCAAAACGGTCCAAGGTATGCCTTTGATTTTGGTATTATATGTTGATGACTTATTCTTGACAAGTGGAGAACCTCTTATCCTCCATTGTAAGAGGGATTTAGCTTCTGAGTTTGAAATGAAAGATCTTCATTTGATGCACTACTTTCTATTGATTTTCGTAGCGTTAGATGTGTTCTAGCCACGAAATTTTGTGGAGAGGCTCAAATACATATATACTCCAAAACCTATAAATCATTTTTGGAAATTCCACTTAGAGACGATTTAATTAAAATAATTAACTTTGTTTTAATGGTTCCTAAGTCTAAACTTAGGAAATTTGGTTAATTAAAGGGTATTAATTAAGTCATAGTGAGAATCTTCTAGAAAAAGACATGGATCGATTTCTAGTTAATCTTAGCCATCGATTATGTTTTAATCTCAACTGTTGAAGCCTCAACGAGAGATTATAAGAAGAACTTCGATGGGGGTTGGAGAACACACTTGATGGGCAAGGAATTCAATATTGCTGGGAAATCGAACTCCAGAGGAGCAGCTATGAGTTGCCGAAGGTGATTCAGTAGTTTCAAAGCAGTGAGAGGGGCAGGGATAGTAAGGCTGGAAGGAAGTTTTTCCAGTCCGGTGAATGCACAATAGAGAAACATCGTACTCCATAGAGAGGCTGACGCAGTGCAGAGAGGCAGCACAGAGCTTTAGAAGGAGATCTATATTTGCTGAGGAGAAGTCGAGTTTAAGAGGCATGAGCCAGAATGGGAGCCCAGAGAGCCAAAAGACCGAGTTTCCAGAGCAATAGTTGATTAATAGAGTGAGAGAGACGCTGGTCCCAACAAGTTGACGCAAAGGTAGCAAGGGGCAACTCTTCTTGAGCTAAGGTCAGCGTCAGATCACCGGTGGAAGTGAGATTTTTCTCACTAAACGCGCGTCAATTATTTTCTCTGCATGGATTGCTAGATTTGAGCATCCATTGTCTTGTACTCAGATTTACTACTGCATAATAATAAAACCCTCAATCGCTGCACCAGTTTTCCCTTATTGGGATTTTCCGGGGACATTGGTCCAAAAATAACAGTGTTTATTATGTTTGTGTAAATATTCTTCCAATGTTTTTATTTTTTACGCAATATTATATTTGTGAAGGCTGCAACATATATGTTTCGATATTTGCCGTAGGAAACTGCAAGTAATTTGTTTGATTAATTTAATAAATAGAAGAAACATTATCAGTTACCGCAGTAGGATTCAAGATCACTGAATTTTCACATGGTACCAGAGCACAGATCGTAAGCCGGAGAGCTCAGAGCAGGAGAAGAGAAGGAGGTTCAAATTTCTGCGTAGGCGACAATTTGAAACCCCAGAGGTAGCGCAGTCCTTGGGCCAAGAGGATCGAGTTTTGAGGAAAAGTCTATTGCTCTGAGTGAGTCGACAAAGAAATTAGATTTTCCAGATCAAAGCCTACCAGAGGCAGAAGGGAGCAACAATATTTTCCTTGCAGAGCAGATCTTCAGCTGGGATGCAGATTTTGCAGCAGTTTGCTAGTGCAAATAGCGTCAGGAGGAAGGAAGAGCACACACTGAGGGAATTATTTCCTCAAGGGACTCTGTTGACGGTGCTGGACCCGCCAACATTCAGGGGATCTCCCCGGTATGAAGTCCCAACTAGACCTCACACCGTTTTGTTAGGAGTCCCATTCGGTACGATGGCTCGATTGCCATTATCTTAAAGATATGCCTTAGCTCTTGCTTGTCAGCATGTGAGAGTGGTCTACTTTGTCTTCGAACAACGAGGTTCGCGTGCTTGGTGAGTGCTAGTTTTACTTGTGTCAAGGTTCTTTCACCGCAGAGGGAGAGGGTGGAAGTGAGTCTTTAGTTGAAAGGGAAGAGTCCCAACTTTGTCAGAGACACGCAACACAACAGGACATGCACAACTTCTAGCGAGTAGTCCACACAGATGCGGCAATCACAAACACACAATGAACGGTTAACTCGTAACACACCCAGCGGAATAGTCCATGCGAGTGCGACGATCGTTATAACAAATTTATGGGAATGGTTCTATCTAGTGTTCGACGAGGTAGCCCACACAGGCAAGACAACGTTAACAACTTATACAACACATTTTCATAAGAATATGTATTAGAACAACTGAAATAGTTCAACTGTCTTAACACAGGTTAAAGCGACATGCATTACAAGTGTTCAAAGAATAGTCTTACAAACAATTACAATACATGTGTGAAAACGTGTTGGCCTGTTAACAGACTTCTGAATTAAGCAAAAGTTCCAAGACACATCGGTATACCATATATCACTAACCCCATATGCAGGGCGTTGGAGCCTCTGCTCGCTCCTCAAAGAAAAGATTACAGACTCTCAAGGCTATGTGGGAGGAGCCAAGGTGAAAAGTCTTTTGCATGTACAAACAAGGGGTATTTATAGCCAAGGGTGAAACTGACCCTTGTGACTGTTCAACTTCCCTCGTGACTGTTTGACTTACATGACTCTTCAACTTTACAGGTGTTTCTCTTGGACTTCTACGTTACATTACATTGATTACAACAGTATGGCCCACAATAGTGATGTGGCCGAGATGACTCATGACATGACTTGACACGACAATGTTGGTATGTTCATGTTGGTGGTGGTATCAATGTCAAGCTGCAGTGTTGCTGATGATGGATGTGCTCTTGGTGTATCATAGCTTCATCTCTACATGGCAAGGTGTGTGAAGTCTTCGATGGTCTTGGTGTTCGCTTTATGTTTGCACGTGCATGTTCCTCCTTTGCTTGTATTTTGAAATGCTTCATGTGTTCGTCGGTCGCGAACAAATCTCCTTGCATGCGTCCTTCATTCATATATTCGCGAAGCAATCTCCTCGCATGCATTCCTTGTTCGTCCATTCGCGAACAAATATCTTCCCATGCTTTCCTTGTTCGTCCGTTTGCGAACAAATCTCCTTGCATGCTCTCCTTGTTCATCCCGTTCGTCGTCGTGTCATGTCTCATCCATGTACCTGTATCTGCAATCACTCATGACAAGACGACATCAAATCTAGAAATCTCCTAGTCTACCACGATGCATTATCGTTTGCTTTCGGATGTAGGTGACTGGGAGAGACGAAAAGGCTTTGAAATTGCACAAGGCAGATTTTGAGCAAGGATTTGGGCTCCGAGCACTGCCAGTGAAAATTGCACAGAGGTCACTGGGAGGCTGAGATGGACAATCTGGATCAGCAGTGATTGTCTGCGCGATCTAGCTCGGCTGGAGGGTAGTTTTGCGCAATTTTTTCAGGGATGCCGTGCAGGCGGCAGAGGGGGGACTGGCAACAAAAACTGCGCAATTTCTCCAGGGAGCTGGTAGCGGGCTGCAAGAGGCTTGCTTGGAAAACTTGCGCAATCTCTAGGGAGCTGGCTGCGGGTTGAAGGAGTCTGCTTGCAAAAACTGCGCAATTGCTGGGAGGTTGGCCTGCTGAACATCCCATCACAGTTTCTGAGCTAAGCGGGACGCTGGGCAGCTGGGAGACTGCTCATGAAAACTGCGCATTTTTTTGGGTGAGCAGCAGGCTAGCTGACTGGGTGACTGGCTGGAAAACTTGCGCAATTTTTTGAGGGAGACAGTGATGGACACAGAGTGTCTATTCGACATGTCTGTGTAGTTTCTTCAGTTAGCAGAGTGGGCAAGCTTTGCATCTTTTGTGCAATTTTTTGGGGGAGTGAGTCCCGAGGTACTACTCGGTCAAACTCTCCACTTGACCAGCCGAAGGCTTGGTTGATGTGCTTGTAGGCAACGGAGATTGAAATGGCTTGCTGAGCAACTTCTGCGCTGTTCTGGGTGACAGTCAGTCCGGTCAATTCCAGGATTATGCAGTGCAGGCTGCCTGGGAGACAACCACAAACTCTGCACAATTCTGGGCAGTAGCACATGATCACTGAGGCCGAAACTGCGCAATGCAGCTCAACGAAGGTCTGGCTGTTGGAGGGTGATCCGGTCGTTAGAGTTTCAACAAAATGACTAAGTGTGTGAGTGAGTGAACTTGTGCATACACGACCTTGCGAACACACACTCAACATGACTCGACGATAAGACACCTCAAACCATCAAGACAACATATACTCAGTGTCACTGATCGACATTGCAAGCGACAAGTGCGACACTTGTGATAGATCGTTGAACGACCGCAACGACGTTTGCGCGATAGTGCATATAACATCGTGTGTGAGTGCAATAGATGTGTACATGGTGAACACAACTCAAACACAACCTTCAACATCACTAGAACGAGGTCGCAAGCATGACATAGCAATCAACATGCGAAAGACGACAGTTGATCGAACATGTGAAAAAGAAGCAAGACATGTAGAAGAAACACATAAGATGACTTTTCGCTTTTGCGCACATGCATGTTACTGAGGACAGGGTGATATGACAATGACAAGTAGTCCGCAAACTTGACTAAGAGGTGTACTTCAAAAGATGATCCTTACTTACCATACTTACCCTCAAGATGATTATGCATTTGACGGAGTTTGCAAGCGATTTCAACATGTCACCTTTTCCTGTAGTCACTGAGAGGTAGATCTGCGCAATTTCAGCGGACAGTGACTGCTGTTGGAATGAGGCCCTGGGAGGCCCGTATGTGCAGTTTCTGCATGCAAGACAGACAAGACAACTTGGACAACACTGTGCAGTTTTGAGGCTCAAGGCACTGCTGTGGGACAGGGATCCTGGGAGGACACCTTTATGCAATTTCTGAGTGCAGTGCAGCTTGACTACTCTGCACATTTCTGGAGAGCAGTGCTGGCTGCTTGACTGCTCTGCGCATTTTTGGAGAGCAATGCTGGCTGGGGTCTTTGCGGGCTGTGGGGTTTAAACAGGCAAGGGAGGTCGGTGTCTCTATGCACTGCAGGGTTTTAGCAAGCAAGGGAGGAAACGTGATGGTTGCAGAAGCAAAGCACACAGCTCCGAGAAGCTGGATGAGGCTAGGTTGCTTGGGAAAATGGCTAAGTGTGAGATCAATGGAACATATGTAGACATTGATAGGACTTGATTGTGATCACACACAGACACTTAGTAACACAATGAAGACCATCTAGAATACATAAGACATACTTTGCTTGATGCAACAACCTTCGTGACGTGAGTGCGTGAGATGAGTGTGAAACATGTCTATGTGATGACAACCACTCATACGCACACAATTCAATTGAAGCAAGACAACATTCCCTTTGCATGACAAACACCAACTCCTATGCCCAAATATGACACATGAAGATGAGAACATGGACAACTCTTAAGATCAAGGAGGGGAGCTTGAAATCAACAGATTACCAACAAGTGACCAAGGATGGTCGATCACAGGATCCAAGGTAGGCTCCGAAATTTGCAGGTGAGCCAAAATTTTGTAGGGTGGTTGTAGCTGCTACAATAGACTTCTAGACAAGAAGTTCGAATTTTCCTAGCAGAGCAGTAGTAGTTGTGTGCAAAATTTCTCACTCCAGAAGGGAGTGCAAATAATTGGCAGCGACTGCGCAAAGGAGAAGAGGAGGAATTCAAAATTTTCAGAGAGATGGCATCAGCTGGGTTGAAAGATCAAGATTGGTTGGAGAGAGCCTCCAACTATGTGATCTGGAAGGCTATAATTTCCTGCCTTCTAGATGAACATGATCTCAAAGCTTACATTGATAGTTTGGTAGCTGTACTCGTAGATGCAGATCCACTTAAGAAATATAAGAAGGAGATGGCGAAAGCAAAGAGGTTGATTCTCGATGGAGTTCGATACCACGTGGTGTCTCACATAGCTGACAAAGAAATTGCCTGACAGATGTGGGAGGCACTTGCTACACTGTACAAAGGATCTTCCAAGCAACGGAAGATGTATCTTGAGGAAAAGCCGAGATGCACGAGGATGGATGCAAAAAGGGGAGTATATAGACCCCTTCCTTACTAGGCGTCAAGATGTCCGGGACCAACTGTCTTCAGTAGGGTCAACACCCCAGCCTACAAAATTAGTACGGTTAACTCTAAACAATGTTTTCGAAGAATGGCAAGTTTTCGTCCAGAGTATCTTGGGTAGAGAAAAACTGCCAGATTGGAATCGTATGTGGGCTAATCTACAACAGGAGGAGATGAGGCAAGATTTGGTGAAGAGCACCATCAGTGGTAGCAACAGTAGTGGTGGGACGAAGCAAGTAAAGGAGGAGGAAGATGTGGTCCTTGCATCAAAGAGGCAGCAGGAGCAGCGCAGGAGGAAGAAGGACATTTCCAAGGTGAAATTCTTCAGATGTGGTGAGCTTGGCCACTACAACACTCAATGTCCTCTCAGAAAGAAGGACAAGGAGGAGAAGCAGGATCAACAGGCTACGTCCGCAGAGATCAACAAGGTGTCCTCCAAATTGGAGGAAGAGTTTGCCATTGTCACCGAGATACCTCCAAGAGAGAGGTGGGGTGATTTGGTTTTGTAGCCCCAGAGAGCTACACGATGGGCAAGATTCTTGAGGAGGTCCACCTCATGAATCAATACCTTGCTACGGAAGCCCATAATATGCAGTAGTAGGATGGATCAGTGGCAGTTGGTGCAGTCAGGTGCCAGAGTGACAAATGCAATAGCTAGTAGCAGGGCAGAGACTGGGTAGCACAGAGCAGAGTTAGCAACAGTGCAGATGGCACAAAGCAGAGTCAGCAGCAGCGCAGAGGCTTCAGTGACAACGCGGAGTCTAGCAGTAGTCAGGGCTCAGGTGACAGATGCATCATACTAACCACAGTTGATTCAGTATTTTGGATGCTTTTTTGTTGTAGTTGTTGCAGTTGTAGCAACAACAGATGGAGGGGGAGTTGTAGTGCAGATTTAGTGTTGGCAACATTTCAATAGGGCCAACAGCAACACGGATGCAAATTTTATTAGAGTTGCAGAGTAGTTGGTTGGCAGCAACAGCTAGACATTAGCAGCGTAACAAGAGGTGGTGCAAAGATAGGGTGTTGCTTCAGTGGGTTGCAGCATTATAACAGATTCCTTGCTAAGACGGAGTGTTGATTTTTGTAGCATCGGATGTGTTCTAGCCACGAAATTTTGCGAAGAGGCTAGAATACATTTATTCTCCAAAACCCATAAATCTTTTATGGAAATTCCACCAAGAGACGACTTAATTAAAATAATTAATTTTTTTTAATGGTTCCTAAGTCTAAACTTAGGAAATCTGGTTAATTAAAGGGTATTAATTAAGTCATGGTGAGAATCTTCTAGAAGAAGACATGGATCAATTTCTAGTTAATCTTAGTTGTTGATTATGTTTTAATCTCGGCCATTGAAGCTGCAATGAGAGATTATAAGAAGAAATTCGATGGGGGTTGGAGAACACACTTGAGGAACAAGGAATTCGATATTGATGGGAAATCGAACTCCAGAGAAGCAGATGTGAGTTGCCGGAGGTTATTCTGTAGTTTCGAAGCAGTGAGAGAGGGGCAGGGATAGTAAGGTTGGAAGGAAGTTTTTCTAGTCAGGTGAATGCACAACAGAGAAACAACGTACTCCACAGAGAGGCTGACGCAGTGCAAAGAGGCAGTGCAGAGCTTTAGAGGGAGATTTGTATTTGCTAAGGAGAAGTCGAGTTTAAGAGGCACAAGCTAGAGTGGGAGCCCAGAGAGCCAGAAGATCGAGTTTCCAGAGCAGTAGTTGATCAACAGAGTGAGAGAGATGTTGGTCCCATCAAGCTAACACAAATTTGCGTAGGCTAACGCAATGGCAGCAAGGGGCAACTCTTCTTGAGCTAAGGTCAGCATCGGATCACCGGTGGAAGTGAGATTTTTCTCACTAGACGTTTGTCAGTTATTTTCTCTGCATGGATTGCTAGATTTGAGCATCCATAGCCTTGTACTCAGATTTACTACTGCATAATAATAAAACCCTCAGCTGCTGCCTTATTGGGATTTTCTGGGGACATTGGTCCAAAAATAACAATGTTTATTGTGTTTGTGCATCTGTTCTTCCAATGTTTTTATTTCTTCTGTAGTATTATATTTGTGAAGGCTGCAACATATATGTTTCGAGATTTGCCGTAGGAAACTGCAAGTAATTTGTTTGATTAATTTAACAAATAGAAGAAACATTATCAGTTACTGCAATAGGATTCAGGATCACCAAAATTTCACACTTTCTAAGCCTAGAGGTATGGTAAAGACCTAGTGATATTTTCCTTTCTCAAGGAAAATATGTTGTCAAGTTACTGGAAAGATTTGGTATGGCAAGTTGTAAGTCCATGAATACACCAATGGAAATGAATTTCAAGAAGTTATGTGTTGAAGCTATGGGTCTTGATTTGACAAATCCTTCTGAGTATCGACAATTAATTAGGGAACTAATGATCTTAGTGAACATTAGACCAGACATATGTTTTCGGTCAATACTCCAAGCCAATATATGATTAAGCCATCACATGCACACTGGATTGCTGCAAAGCATGTGTTGAGATACCTGCATGGGACCATCAATCTTGGATTGAGATATACTACTAGAAATGTGAGACTAAATGGGTACTATGATGCTGATTGGGCTAGTAACTATGCCTAAAGAAAGAGCACATTTGGACGTTGCTTTAGCTTAAGATCTTCCATGATATCTTGGATGAGCAGAAAACAGAAGTCTGTAGCCCTTAGCACGGCTAAAGCCAAGTACATTGCTGCTAGCGTGGCTAGTTGTGAGGCAGTATGGTTGAGGAAGGTCATTGGAGAGCTATTTGAATAAGTACTAGATACGATAACAATAAGAGTGGGATTCGATTTGCAAAAAATCTCGTGTTCCATGACAAGTCCAAGAACATTGAGATTAAATATCACTATATCTAGGATATGATGCAAAGAGGAAGAGTGAGACTCCAACATATTGCATTTGATGATCAGATAACTGACATACTTATCGAGCCTTTGGCTAAAGGGAAGTTTGTGGTATTTAGAGAGCAGCTTGGACTGACGGATGTGACCCTTCTTGGCGGGGGCGGTCATGGATGATCAAGAACATTGAGCTATGCTCTTCCCTCTTGTTTGAGCTCACAAGTTGGGAATAGAGCCAGGAGAGCTGCCGGGGTTGAGGGAACCCTTGACTGTAGGTTGTGCACAATCTTTGTTATGTGTTGAAAAGTGGTAATCCCCCCCACCATCAAGTTTGGGACTTGTCAAGAGTATACCCTAGTATGCACCCTACCCACAAGCTAGGTTTGTTGGGATTGCCACCCATTTGGCCATTGGGTGTGGTAAAACTTTGTTGTGCGTGATCCTTGTCATGTGTTGACAAGTGGTAACCCTCCCAAGCAGAGATGAGACTTGGTTGTGCGCGGGCTTTGTCATGTGTTGACAAGTGGGAACCCCTCCAAAGTCTGTGGATGTAGGTGTTCTACCACTTGACTCTTATGGTAAAGCTTGGTTTTGTGTGATCTTTGTCATGTGTTGACAAGTGGTAGTCCCCCCAAGTCTGTGTCAAGGTGGGAAGATCAATGGATATAGGGTGATAGATGAATCTCCCCTATGATGATTCTTCTTCATTAGATTGAGACATCATTGTTCGAGAGCAAAGATGAACAAAGATGAGTAGAGAAAGCAAAGATCTTTGTTGCAAAAAGAAATTCCTCCCTAGTTGAGAGGGAGTGTAGAAAATTGACAATTCAAGGATGAATTTCCTTAAATAAAATCTCATTTAAG
Organism: Pinus taeda; assembly: GCA_000404065.3. NCBI lineage: Eukaryota > Viridiplantae > Streptophyta > Pinopsida > Pinales > Pinaceae > Pinus > Pinus taeda. The sequence goes on from APFE031499121.1 coordinate 268,968, forward strand.
ACAATTTTGGAATGACTTTCTAAAAATAGAAAGTCATGTTTAGCATCTCAAGTATGACTTTCCAAAAATAGTAAATCACCTTGCATCAATTGGTAATCAAGTATAGTTGAAGGAAAATCACTTAACTTATCCTTAAACAATCCTAATAGTTCAATCTCGACTTAATCATCAATACTATTAATATTGTTATTATTATCCTTTATGATACTATGATATTATTATTAAAAGGAATTACAAGTCACCTTACCTTTATCCCCTCAATCACTTCACACCTCTCTCCTTGATGACTCACATGGCACTACGTAACTCTCTCTCTCTCTCTCTTAATGATACGTTACACTCTCTCTTACGCACTCATTAAAGACATGGCATATTCCTCTTACACTCATTAAAGGCACGTCATAAAAGATTCCTCTTATACTCTCTTTAATGCATATGTTACACCCTCCTTAACTAAGACATGCGTTCCTCTCTTAATGGCATAAGTTACTAAGGCATGCATATCTATCCTTGATAGCATAAGTTGCTAAGGCATTCATTTCTCTTCTTAATGGCACAAGTTACACTCCCCTAAATGGCATGAGTTACATTCCCCTAAATGGCATATGTTACTCTTCCTCAAGGCGTGCATATTGCTCCTCGTTTATGACAAGAATTCGCTGCTCCTATATATGTGTCTCATGTCTTCTCACTTGACCACTACTTCTTGTGCATTGTGAAAGAAGAATTCGAACTTGAGAGAGAGAGTTGGAGAGACTTGAAATTTTGTGAGAGAGAGAGACTTGGAGAGTAAGAGGAGATCTTGGTGAGCCAAGTTAGTGCTTCAGTGTTTTAGTGTTGATTCAGTTGAAGGGAAGGTTGCTTTAGTGTTTGCATTTGCTGTTGCTACCAGTGATCTTCATGCTACAACTGGTTCAGATTTGGGTGAACTTACTCATACTGTTGATCTCTCATTGTACTATGTATCTTTGCTAAACAGTTGATATCTAATAGAAGAAGAATCTAGTTGGGTTTTCCCTTTGTGGGTTTTCCCTTGGTCATGACCTAAATTCTCTGTCTTATTCTGTTCTTGGATGTCTTCTATTGTGCATTTGGTTTATGTTCTATCTACAATTACTTAACTAATATTGCAGCAAAAATAAGTTTTTTGGATTAAGTAATTGTTTCAGCATAGAACATTAGAATTTTAACAATAACCCACGCAGGGGCTCCGTCAAGCCCTCCACAAACAGCGTGATCCTCCAGGTCTCTGATAAATCTGGCACCATTATGAATAGCCTCAAGAACTCTGATATATAATGCTTGGGGTTCCCTATCTACTTGACCCGTGTCAGTTCTCGGAAGAACATCTCAGGATCTTTCTAGTCAAAGTGCTCTATCATCCTCTGCGCAAAATCCTCATAAGAGGTTATACTAGCATGCCCCAAGGTGGTTAGGCCATGGTACCACCAATCATGCACACCCCCCTCTACATGGAAGGTCGCCAACTTAATAGCATCAACCTTTGTCACCTGATTCAACTGGAAGTAAGTATTTAACTTTTGGATCCATGACCTAGCTGTGAATTAGTTAGAGCCATCAAAATTGGGAAGAGTTAGTTTCTGAACAACATGTTGAAACTGTGTGCCTTGTGTTGGTGAACCCCTTGTTCCCTTGCCTTTGTTGCCATTCTTCAATAAACAAAAATCTTTGAAAGTGAGTGCATCTTGGAAGCCCTCATCCATTGACCGATTTTCCTTATAATAATCTCCCAAAGGCATATCTTCCTGTTCAGCTGGTTCTGGATGGTTGGCAGTCAAGAAACTAGGCTTGGTAGGCTTAGACATTCCACTGTTGGTGTGAGGATGGCTTTGGGGGGTTTGTAATGGCAATTTTTTGGGATGTTTCTATTGTGTCAGCAGTAGATGACTCCCCAATGTAACCCCTATTTCTGCCCTGCCTCCTTATTTCCTACACCATTTCCTTTTGCGCCTTTTCCAGGTCATTTAGATCCTTAAGAAGACTCTGAAATGTTTCCTTGTTTCTATCTGTTCTGTTGAAATGTGTAACTAGGTTCGGCCTTCATAATGTTTAATGTAGTCATGATCTTATGTATTCGATGTAAAGAGAAAAATAAATTTATTATTGTCCTTCTTGATGGATGGGTTTCATGCTCAAGGTAAATTTATTTATAGGTCAAGCACCCATTGAGTGCTTCTAGGAATTTGTCATGAAGTCAAAAGAGTCATTGTAATATGTTAAAGACTCTATTGGTCATATTGTATCATGTCAAAATATTCCCTCTAAGACAAGTCGACCTACATTAGGACAAGTCAGCCTACTAGCAAGACATGTCAGCCTCATGGACAGCTATTCGACCTCCAAGGAAGACTTTATATAATGATATATCGACCACATTTGAGAGGCATCAAGAAAGCAACAAAAAGTTCAATTAAGCAAGAAAGAGGAGACCTAAAAGAGCGAAAAGGACTAGAAGAAGCGAAGGAATAAAGTCTTTGAAAGTTGTTTATGGGCTATCATCTCCTCACACGTGTGAAGATCATGACTACATCTCTACAACAAGACTGAATTACAGAGAAGAGCCAAGTTAGGGCAAGGTCTACTTTGCAAGCCAAGTTCCAAAGAAGGAAGAATCAATTCAAGCGAAGGAGAAGGAAGGAAGAAATCACCATCTTTTCCACGCGTTCAAGAGCCAGGGTTTTTGCAGTAGCCAAAAATTGCAGTGAAGAAGCTGCTGGATTGAAATTGTAGAAGTCGTTGGGGAAGTCAAAGTTGCAGAAGAAGTTGTTGGGGAGGTCGAAGTTGCTAGGTCAAGGTTGCTCATCAAGAAGGAAAGCTGGCTTGGTCTTGGAGGGATCTCTGATAAGGGCCTTAGGTCTTGGAATTTGTCATCTGAACATTCTAGAAGAAGAGAAAAATTCTTGTGGGTTTTCCTCTCAAGAGATGTTTTGGCCCTGGCTTATAGCCTATATCTTGTGTCCTCTTGTCTCGTTGTTCTCGTTATTTGGTAGCTGTTTGATGATAGAAAACACAATAATAATCAAGTGAAAGAAGAAGCTAATCAAGTTAAGTAAAAATACATCACAAGCATTTATCAGGGATAGAGAAATCATCTAATTAAGTTGCCCCTAGATTTCTCAACATGGTTTCAGAGCTAAGGTGACAAGACAAGAAGAGGCAGCTTGAAGATCATTAATTGAAAAAGGATGCATAAGGGCCGAGCACAAGAAAGAACATCAAATAGGACTATACATCTCATTGCAAGGAACATACCATATAGAAGCAACAACACCTTGAAGAAGGAGAAGACCTCAAAGACCCCGCCTCATTCAAAGAAGGACTCTACACTTGAAGCATTCTTGTTAAGCTCACACATTCTACAAATCATCATCCAAAAGAGCACCTCATCATCAAAGAAGACATCTTCAATAATCAACATCATCAAGAAGGCATACAATGAAGATACCATCATCTAGGAGCATCTTCACTTGACAAGTAAGTATCTTTATGTTTATGTCTAATTCTAATATCAACATGACTTCATTCTGCAAGGAAAGCAACAAACTGGTTGGGTCATCAAATTTCCTTGCATGGAAGAAGATGATAGATTTAATCCTCATAGAAAATGAAGTTATTGATTATGTTAAGGGTTCAATCTCCAAAGCATCTCAGGAGCAATCTCAAGCACTGTCAAAGTATATGAAAGGGGAAGTAAGGGCTCAAAGAATTCTCATAGAATCAATCAAGGATTCCCTCATCCCTTATGTAGCAAAGTTGGAGAAATCAAAAGATATCTATGAAAAGTTGGTAGAATTGTTTTTCCGTAAGCACTGCAGGAGAAGTTATATCATTGAGAATCGAATTATACAAGATGAAGGTATCTAAGGAAGAAGTGGTAGCCTCATATCTTATGAGGGTATCTCAAATAAGAGATCAACTACAAGAATTAGGAGAAATAATGTTTGATAAAGAAATGACCACCTTTCTGCTCAATGCACTACCTAATGAATGGGGCAACTATGTATCAAGTATCTATGGAAAGAAGGAAGCCACTCGATTTAGTGAACTTTGGTCATTATGTAAGATTGAAGAAACTAGGTTGAAGGCAAAGAGCGATGTTGGATCAAGTGAACAAACTCAAGCATATGCAGCTATGGCTAGAAAGAAAGGGGAGTTTGGAAAGTTTGATCCTCCGAAAAGGAAGAAGATTGACATGTCAAAGATCCAATTCTATGACTGTAATGAATATGGGCACTTTAAGAGGAATTGTCCTAAACTCATGAAGGACAACAAGAAAAGAAAAGATAGAAATGAGGCCCATATCACCGAAGAAGTAGAAGAACCTGAAAAGAAGAAGTCAAGGAAGGAGGAATTAAAAGACCTTTATTACGACTGAAATAATTTCCTTCACTTTGTTTATAAGAAGATAGTGGTCATGATGGAAAGCATGACTAGAATGATAGGATGCATTATAGCTAAGGTAGAAATGACATAATCATAGAGGCATGGAAGATCAGTCAAAGTAGAAGTCTATATGGTTGTAGAAATCATCATAGAAAGGAAGTAGCTTATGGCATCTTCATTAGAAGCATATAAGGACAACAGAAGTGGCAATCTATATGGTTGGAGAAAGTCATCTAGCAAGATAGAAGATAAATAAATGTCATCATACATCATCATTATTAGAAAGGAGCATTTGCAAAATGAGGATCATCAAGATCCTAAAATCTTTATAAGAAGGTTCATGTCTATTTAAAAGAAACAAGTGTATCATAGATAGTCCACATTCCACCTTGTGTGGGATCTTTTGGTGAGGTATGATGTCAATGATATGCAACATGTCAAGTTGGTTGAAGTACTTTCATCTTCAGGCATGGAAAGGAAGCTGCTAGAAGGAAGTCTAGATGACCAAAATGAGGAAGAGGTATGTATATATTTAATTGATAAAGTCACGTCATCATATAGTTGCAGATAGAATGGTTGAATGCTCTATCTCATGAGCATGACTAAAGAAGAAGAATCTCTTCCATTAGAATGATGCATGAAGGCATATACAACTTCAGGTGGTTGATAATCATGGTTCCTATGTTGAAAGAACTATGTAAAGAAGAGTTCGTGGGAAGATGCATCTATAAGATAAGACAAGTGATCAACATCTGATATCTTGGAGGATTAGTTGTGTCATCTCCACAAAGAAGGTATGAAGAACCTAATATATATGATGGAAAAGGAGAACCTAGGTAATGTATGTCTTGGAGATGGATTCAAACACATGCGAAAGGATGTTGATGTTCCAGGAAGTAGATGTTGGCTAGTTTGAATCAGGGCTACCGAAAGAGGGTTGTAGAAGTCACCTACAACTAGTATTCATGAGATTGGATGGAAGATCGTGAAAGAAACATGGCTTGGAAGAGGTAGATATATGAAGGATAGCGAGATATGGACCAAAAGATCACTTTCCAATGAAGAGAAGGATGACATGACTATTGGTTCAATACTATGTTTCATTGAAGAGATAGTAATGTAGAAGATGGCCAAAGCCCTACAAAGAAGTTATGATGAAGAAGGCTCCATAATGAAGAAGCTGAACTTCATGACATGATGCAGAAATAAGAGCCCTACAAGCAACTGATAGTACCATGATCTCCACCATAGAGAAAATAGATGCTATTGGGAACAAGTCCCTAGTTGAGAGGGAGCTTGGGCAAGTCCCTTGTTAAAAGGGAATATTCCTTTTATAGGAATGTGTAGATCTTCCCTAGTTGAGAGGGAGAGATAAACACATCATACTTGTCTTCATGTGATGAAGAAAGAATGGAGGATTGGGCAAGCATCTGAGATTGATTCCGATACTTTTTGAGGATGTGGTAGGGCATCTAATAGAGAAGAATAATCAAAGAGGAAATTCGTTGAGGATGTGTTATTCCAAGACAAAAATGGTCCTAAAAGGACATACCTTGTGAAAATCTGGATGCAGTATGTGCCTTGAGAGACAATGATGATGGTGTCTATCAGTCATTGTCTCACCAACATTGTGCTCTGATCTTGTGGAGAGATAGAGTTGTTAGTCAAGGCCTTGCTATGTGATAATGTTGGTTGGTGTGATGAGATGCACTGGTATAAGCTGAGAAAATAGCTTATAAGAGGGCTTACCAATCCGACTCTTCTTATGAGAATTCTTTAAGATGAGAATGTCCAAGTATCTTGTATGGGTTATGAATACCTCCCTAGTTAAAGAGGGAGTGTTGAAATGTGTAACTAGGTTCGATCTTCATAATGTCTAATGTAATCATGATCTTATGTATTTGATGTAAAGAGAAAAAGAAATTTATTATTGTCATTATTGATGCATGGGTTTTATGCTCAAGGTAAATTTATTTATATATCAAGCACCCATTGAGTGCTTCTAGGAATTTGTCATAAAGTCAAAAGAGTCATTGTAATATGTTAAAGACCCTATTGGACATATTGTATCATGTCAAAAGAATTTTTGTAAGTCAAAAGATCCTCTCCGAGACAAGTCAGCATACATTAAGACAAGTCAGCCTACAAGTAAGACAAGTCAGTGTTAATTTGGTAGCTTAGTGACAAATTTCAAACATGGGACAACATTCCTCTTTTCGAGAGGACCAATTTCGACTATTGAAGTGCTCAATTTGAAAAAGGAAATGTGTATTTTGAATTAAAAGCCCATATGTGCATATTTGATCATGTTGGCCCTAAAGCAAATTGGACACCCTTGGAAGGCTATAAATACAAGTGACCTCAACCTCATTTGGACATCATCATGGGACATTCTTCTACTCTCTTTTTTGGTTTTGGCTTGCACAAGTCAGAGGCATGTCCGCGGAGAATTGGTTCGCATGAAAGAGGAATTACAGGTTCTGAAGCTTGCGCGCTTTTAGAGGGTTTTTGGGTCACAGTTGCAGGCTTGTCAAAGGGAAGTTTCGATTGTAGACGCTGGCACGCAGGCTTATGCATGCGACTGGAGGGCTTCAGTCGCATGCATGACACTCTCTCCATGCGACTGGAGTCTAGGGTTTGGTTTTTCAGTAAACTGCAGTGTTCGACAGTTGATCGCAGACAGTGACAATTCCTTATAGGCTTCTGAATCAAGGTTTTGAGTATGAGCATTGTTGGGTTCATTTCATGGATGTTGTTTAGTTGATTTTGCTGGATAGTTGTCTGGATTAAGATATGGATCATTGTACTCTTTTTCTGAATCATTTAATGACAATCTAATAAGAAGAAGAATTTGTAAGGGTTTTCCCTTGGTCTCCGACCAATCCTGGTGTCTCTATGTGTGAATCTTTTCTTCTATTGTTCCTTTATGATCCATTGCATTGATGATGATATTGTTCTTTCTACATAGTTGCATATCTTGCTGAATAATGATGTAAATTTGAATAATATTATGATGTTATGGGGTGAATGTGTAAATGAAAAAATGCAATTATCAAAGTGAAGAAAAATATAGCACTAAGAAAAATTAACATGGTATCAGACCTAGGCTGAAAAAAGTCATGAAGATCACCCCTATAATGACACCATTGATGGAAGCAAGAGAAGATGAAGGAGACCTAAAAGAATACAAGGGTGTCAAGAAAACCCTAGGCAATTTGGTTATTAAGGTTTGATGGATATTATGAGGTTAGGGTTTGGAAGAAACCCTAATTTATGGCAAAGATTTGAGATATGCAATTTAGAAACCCTCGCATGACTAATGTGAAGATGTTCAAGCACCTGTGTCAGATTTGATGAAGCCCTAGATGGGATAGTCTCTATTAGGCTTGGTTGGTGATAAAGTTGGTTGAAATATTGAAGGCAACATTGTCATATGGACAATAGACAGTGATGGCTCTTGGAGGTTGGTTCAAGAAGGAGATGATCACCTCTCGTTGAAGATAGGTACGTTTCAATTTATGGTGCTCCTTTATGTCTTTACTTTTGTTTAGTCTTATGGATCTGATTATTGTTTTGATTATTACTTATACTTCCTGCATGTATATTTGAGTTGGATGCTTCTAACCTCCCGATGAGTTGTGATAATTGGATCCTTCTTGATGATCATGACTAGTGCAGGAAGAGAAGAACTAGCAGTGGAAAAGGGAAAGAGGCACTTGATAAAAAGTTGACAAAATGCTACAACTGCCTATGTAAAATAAGAAGGTGCACAAGTATTTGAACACTCAAGGTATGTATGGTGCTTTATTCCAATGTTATAGCTACAATATAGGATGGCAAGGTAAGCCCTAAGGTGTGATGGAAATGCCATTTTCACAAATGGCTCATGCATATGAAAGTTTGATTCATGGTACTTAGGATGAAATGGTGCATGTATCTTACTTCTTAGACATGATGAATTTCTTGATTCTATGAAGCTACTTAGAAATGTTGATTTTTGATATATTGGTATACTTAATGTTTGGCTAACTTCTACTATTCTGGATACCTTGATCCCATCAAGAAGGTTTGCACATTGATTCTTATATATGGTAGTTTGATACTATTGATAATGCTTGTGATAAGCATGATAACCATGACAATAGAAGTGTAACAATGTGATTGATATTTAGGATCTTTTTGTTGACCGTGGTTAAGTTTTGATGAGGTTAGTAATTATGACATATGGTAAAATTGAGTGCCTTGACTTGATGGATTGAGTTATGTGATAAAGAAATGATGTTGTGATCATGGTTCTTGAAGTATACTCCTATTAGCTATTTGACACTAACCCTTGATGAAAGATTGATGTCATGATGTAATGATGAAGTAGTTGATGCTAACATGTTATGACCATGATATAACTTGACTTTATGATCTAATAGTTCTGCTGATGCATGACAATATTATAGATAGGTTGATGTCTTATGGCTGAAGGGGCTACTCATTAGGAGGGAGAAACTCTCCATTATCATTTGCATTATATGTATAGAAGATTCTTTACTGTTGAAGTATGATTTATGGACATGAATAAACAAATATCTGATATTGTTAGTCTGCAACAAAGTTTATGTTTGAGAAAAGAAAGTTTTCCTTACTCTAAGCCTCAACCGCACGAAAGCAAGCTTGAGGATGCGATTGTACCACATGGAAGAAAGCATATAGGTGTGGTTATGCCTGTAGGTCACAAAACTAAAAGTCTTATGAATAAAATCAAGAATGCAGTCCTTCAGATATGGAGCAAAAAGGTTCCATGAGCGAGGAAGTTTAAACGTTTGACTTACTATAGAGATTGCGATTGTGTTGACTAAATTTGAGTTTGTAGGGGACTGGAATATGTACCTCAGTATACCATTTTGATTTGCTCATTGAAGCTAGTATGTGACATTTGATTGCAAGGGTTTGACAAGGTCTCGCTAATTAATATATACGAGCAATGGCATGATGTTTGATAGTTCATAAATATGCTTTAGAACATTGACATGATGCTTCATATGTTTTTTGGGTTACGGACTGATTGAACTCACTATGATAACAAATTAGGGTTTTTACTTGATATCTGATGAGTTGCCTTGATGATAGTGCTATGTGAGCATAGTAACTTTCAGTGACTAATATATTTTGTATTGGCCTCTTTGTCCTTGGCATAATGGTTAAAGTATAAACAATTGTGATTCAGTATGAAGTAATCTTGCAATAAATGGATGGAACCTATATGACTTATCCTTGGTGTATGCATTTGCATCTAGTGACAAAAATGATTTGTATTATGATCATGAGGATGACTTGATGAAGTTTGGTTTAATATTGCTTAGTAAATGACAATTTGTTGGCATGACAATAGATGAAGTCATAACTTGATATTTGGATGACAACTCTACCTGTCACCTGGTCTAAAGAATTTGTTACAATGAAATTAGCTTTGATTTGGCATCTAAATTTTGATAAACTGACTTAGTTGATTTGATTGAACAATATTGATTCATGTAAGGTTGAGCATATTGGTTTGGTAAAGTGTTATGTTTGCACAAAGTATTGTATGAAGCAAGCTCCCCAAGCTTGATATGTCTGTATTGACAATCATCTGGTGAAACCAGGAAGATGTGCCCATCCAAACCTCTACTTCAAAAGGGGTCCAAGATATGACTTTGATTTTGGTTATATATGCTAAGGATCTTCTTTTTGATAGGTAATGAGCCTTTGATGATCATAGTAAGAGGGATTTGGCTTCTAATGCTCAAAATAATGAATCATGGCATGATGAATCACTTTCTGAAGTTTGGAAAAGAAACTCTATATCATGAAGCTATTGAAGAGTTTTTGGAAAGTGGAAATGCAAATCCTTGGACACTCCGATTGAATTTCAAGAAGTTATGAAAAGATATTGTTGAACTTGATTTGGAAATCGATAGTTGATTGAAGCATTGTTGTTCCATGAGAACACTCGTCCGTATATATGTTTTTCTTAGAATCTAAGTCAATTCATGATTGAGTCGCTTCATACGCATTGAGTTACCGCCAAGCACCCTTCAAGACATTTGCATGGGACGATCAATTTTTGATATGAGATATTCATTCTATGATATGTCACTGCATGGATGTACTGATGCTGATCGGAATCGTGATTGATGATATAAGCACGTCTGTGTGCTACCTTAAAATGAGATCTGTCATGATATTTTAGATGAGAAGTCTGTAGCTTTAAGCATGACCAAGATTGAGTATGAAGTTGCTAGCATGGCTAGCTGTGAGGCATGATGAAGAAGATCTTTGGAGAGCTGTTTGAGTAGGTTTTGGATATGACAGGAATACATTGTGATAACATTGAGTGAGACCTGATTGACAAAAAATCTCGTATATTGCTAGGACTGAGATACCTTCATAGATTGAGATAGTGTTGTGATACAAGACAAGCTTAGGCTTGTGGTTGCTGCCTCCATGACAGGGAGGTTGAACAAGGTATCCCTTTTGTGATGATATCAGAAATATATCATCGTTCTCGTATCTGGTAACCATCATTTGTCAATAGCAATAGTTTCATGTTCTTAAAAGATATCAAGTCAAACTATATTAGAACAATATATATATATATATATCATCAATAATCAAATATTCAAACATGACATCAAATCAAAATATCATATTAGAACAATATAATATATATATATTGTTCTAATATGATATTTGATTTGATGTCTTGTATGAATATGAGACTATTGCTATTGAGACATTATGGTTACCAGATACAAGAACGATGATATATTTATGATCTATAGATATCGCTGATTGAGGACATTGAGCCAACTCTGCCTCCCTGTTTGAGTTCCCAGGGTGTGGAATTGAGATGGAGGGATCTTGGGGTTGGGGGATCTCTATCGGTCACCCATAGGATGTGTGTGATCCTTGTTAGTTTTGACAAGTCGGTATCTCCCTTATCTTGGTCTTTGCAGAGTATACTCCAGTTGGCATCATACCCACAAGTTGTGCTTGTTGGGATTGTCCCTCCCCTTTTGGTCAATGGGTTGAGGAGGCTTGGGGGTGTGTGATCCTTACGTTTTGGTAAGTTGGGTATCTCGCCCAAGCTCTGATTATGATGCAAGTGTTCTACCACATGACTCTTGAGGGTCATTGCTGGGAAGACTGATAGGCAAAAAGATGGGTTGAGATGTGCTCCCCTATATCACCTATTGCTCGATATGGGGTTGAAATTGTTTTTGCTCCCCCATGAGGTTCTGGGTGAGACTAAGCTTCTCGACATGGTTTCAGGTTAAGATGAGCTCCCTGATATTATTATGGATTGAGCTAGGCTCTCCGATGTTGATGCGAGTCGTAGAATTGGCTCCTCACTTTTGTTTCCCAGGTAGTAGCATCGGGTTCCCTACTGGCAGTGATTCCAGGTGGTAGCAGTGGCTCCCCATTGGATATAGGGTGGTAGATTGAGCTCCCCTTCGATGTCAAATTCTTCTTCTTTTAGATTCGAGAATGTTCAGCATATGAGCAGGGACAACTAAGAGATAAGCATGAATAATCAAGAGGTGAGTAGTGATGACCAGGGTTGCGGGGAAGTGCTCCCCCCACGAAACTGCTCGCAATTCATGCTCCACTTGGGAGCTAGTCGGGAGCGCGCGCTCCCTTTAAAAAAACGCTCCTTGGTTTTTAGGGAGTGATTAGGGGAGCTCCCTAGTCTTTTTTGCAGTAACATTCCAAATGCAAATTTTTTCAAAGAAACAAATAATTTTTGAGTGGGGTAGCCTAATGATCAAGCCTATGGCCCTAGTAATGATATGTGATTCATGCTAATGTTAAATTCTTAAAGTAAAAGTGACATTCTCCTTAATCTTCATTTTCATCCTTTTACTTGAATTTTTAACATTACCATGAAATGACTTAGGATGTTTGAGAGTGGTTCCGACCTCACTGGATTTCGTATGGAGAAAGTAGAATTTTAGATCTCATTCAAAATCCAACAGACTTATCAGTTTTTCAGGATTTCAGGATTTGGGGGATTGCAATGTTTCCATTGGGTTTTGTCATGTAATAGGGTATGGAACTCGTATTTAATCAAGAGCACTAAACCCTCTATGTACCTTGATGTTAGTGTCATCGGTTGTTGAATTCCTCTATCATGACCCTACTAAAAATGTACCCATCACTCAAACAAAATCTTGACTTGACATGTTATGTTTTTTCTATCTTATGTTAATGCTTAGAGGGTGATATCAATGACAAAGGTCCCTATACAGATCCAGAGGTAACGACAAAGATACATCTGGATATTAATGCTTAGAGGGTGATATTAATGACAAAAATTGTGATTTTCCAACAAGACTAAAAACTTAGACATTTCTCGTGGCGGCAAGAGGCCCAAACATTAGCAATTGATAATAGATTTACTTGTCTTTTCTATTTTCTAGTAGTTTTTATAACTGTTGACTCTTTCATATTTATTATGATATTTTTTGTAAACAATATATGACGATTTAAGTTTGAAGTTTGAAGTTGGCAATTATAACTCATTGGTAATGAATTATAAATATGATGCTTCGTGAAAGTTGAAAGTTGTTTGATTTCATTTCATGTTAGATATTATTTGTTGTAATGGTTACACTTAGCTTACAAGGACAACTTTGTGTGTTGGAAATACTGAGAGGGGGGGGGGTGAATCAGTGTTTCTTTTATGTTGTTCTTTTTATCACCAAAACATATATATGTATGGAACACAGAAATAGATAGCTGAAATAAATGCTTTTATTAACACAAACATTCTATGAAATAAATACAATATATTGCTAGTTGCAATCAGTTGCCAACCATCAACTTGGACTTTTGTGAGGCTACAACCTTTAGAGCACCAACTCTGTTCTTCCAAGGCAATAGTTTCGCTCTTAGGAGCACCAACTCCCAAGGATTCCAGTCCTTTCAGTTCTGAGGCTCCAACCCCGTGGGCTCCAACCCAAACTTGGTATAAACTGTTTTGCTGTAGTTCTCTGCTCCCAAACCTGCTGAGCTTCTGCTTCATTCCTGTTCTCCTGCTTCTCCTGCCTCTCCTGCCTCTGTTGCCTCTGCCTGAACTTCGGCTTCCTCTCACACTTCTTATTCAGACACACTTCCTTGTTTTTTCTTGTTTTTGTATTCTTGATGCCTTTGACTGTTCGTTTCTGCTTCCCACTGGCTCTTCAGTGTCTTCAACGCTTGCTTCAGCTTCCTCTATGTTGGCTTGTCCTTTGGCTTCCCTCTTCTTCATTGATTTGGCTTTTCGGTTTCCTCTAGGCTGGCTTTCCATTTGGCTTCCTGGCTTTTCAGTTGCTGTATGTTAAAAAACTGTAACAGAGCCCTGTTTTTCAATGATAATAGGCATACACAGAGACTATATTGTTTAACGGACATGCCACGTCCCAATCGCAATCACAATCGGCTTTATTTTAGCCTCCTGAACTATCGGGTGCGTATTATATGCATGTTTGGCCTTAAAACACCGTTCAATACAAAAAATTGAATACACAGAGTTATATGAAAAAACACGACCGAACCACTTAAGGGTGGACTTCAAATTTAATTCACCTGAGTCTATAATCGAATCGGATCCGACGTGCAATCGCAATCGGCAGTCGCGCTCATGACATCGCTGATGGCTGATGGCCGATTCTCCACTGGACGCGATATTATATTAAGCAGTAGTTGATAACTCCATTGGATCCGCGGCAAGACCTTACACACTTGCGATATGGCAGATGCGATATCATATTAGGCCCAACTATAATGTTGCATCGGGTCTGGTCTTGCAACCTCAGTTGGCGCTTTGCGGAGGACAGCCCTTTGGGCATTATTCCGATGGGCGGATGCGATATACAATAAAACGTTTCATAATGTGCAGCGGGTCCGCACATATCACAGTTATATGATATCCATATATATATCGCAGTCGGGGTTTTTGGGGTGACGGCATGGTAGAACCTGCTGATTTCACTATCGCCGATATATATATATATATTTCTCCGCTCCAATAGTGTATTCCAATACAACTATGATTTCCGCGTCCGATAGTGTATTTGCAATACAACCAAGTCTTTCGCCTTCGATAGTGTAAATGCATACATATGTGAGTTTTGGCCTCCGATAGTGTTAATGCATATATATATATATATATATGAGTTTTGGCCTCCTACAGTGTTAATGCATGCATATATGCTCTCCGATAGCTTTGTTTTGCTTTTTGCTCCTCCGATAGCTCCCGATAGCTCTGTTTGCTCCTTTGTTTGACCTGTTTGCTCCTCCGATGGCTCTGTTTGCTCTGTTTGATCCTCTGTTTCACCTGTTTGCTCCTTCGATGGCTCTGTTTGCTCCCTCAATGGTTTTGTTTGCTCCCTTCGATGGCTCTGTTTGCTCCTCTTGGCTCCTCGAATATTGCCATATTGACATCAATGACAATCTATGTCAACAATCTCCCTCTTTGTTATTGATGGCAATATTTTTCTTTTCTCTCCCTTTGACATCAATGGCAAAGGAATGCATAGAGACTCCCCCTGTGGAGCTACTTCCCCTGTAGAACTGCTCCCCCTATCCTGCAACATCTTTATGAATGAACTTGAGTGATGCTAAAGAAATAACCCCCATCTTTTGATGAAGATGTTCAAATGCTTCTCGAGGAAGAGGTTTTGTGAAAATATCAGCTATCTGCTCCTTAGTATTGATATATTCCAAGATGATGTTTTGTTCAGCTACTTGTTCACGAAGGAAATGATACTTGATTGGTATATGTTTGGTCTTTGAGTAAATCGCTGGATTTTTGTTGAGACTGATAGCACTTGTGTTATCACAATAGATTGTAATTGGTTGATCTGTACGTATGTTGACATCTTTTAGAGTTTCCTTCATCCATAGTATTTGAGTACAACAGTCTGCTGTAGCTATATATTTGGCTTCGGCTGTGGATAATGATATGGATGTCTGTTTTTTGCTGAGCCAAGATACTAAACAGTCTCCTAGGAAGAATGGATTTCAACTAGTACATTTCCAATCATCTACACTTCCGGCCCAATCAACATCGGTGTATGCAGTTACAATTAGTGTTGAGCTCTTAGGTTACCAAAGACCGAAATCAGGTGTTCCTTGCAAATATCTGAGAATTCTTTTTACAGCTAACAAATGGGATTGTTTAGGAGCAGATTGAAATCTTCCCACCATTCCTACTGCCTGCATTATGTCGGGTTTTGTAGCAGTTAAGTACAAAAGTGCTCCAATTATTGACCTGTAATGAGTTGCATCTGCTAGAGGGGAGTCATCATCTTTGCTTAATTTGCAATTTGTGGTCATAGGTGTGCTCATGGGTGCACAATGTTCCATTCCATATCTTTTATGCATGTCTTTAAGATATCTGGCTTGAGATATAAACAATCCTGCTCTGGTTTGAGATACTTGTAGTCCAAGGAAGTGAGATAACTCTCCTATCATTGACATCTCGAATTCTGTTGACATGTTTTGAGAAAATTCATGGCTCATGTTGTCATTATTGCTAGCAAAAATCAGATCATCAACATAAACAAGTGTGACTAGTTGCTTACCTTCATCCGTCTTTATGTAGAGATTACTTCCTGCCACTCCCTTGTTGAAGCCTTGTTGTTGTAGATAATGATCCAATCTTGCATACCAAGCTTTGGGAGCTTGTTTCAACCAATATAATGCCTTTTTCAACTTACAGACTAAGTCTTTTCCTTCCTTTAGATCAAACCCTTCTGGTTGCTCCATGCAGACTTCTTCCTTGAGTTCCCCATTCAGAAATGTTGATTTTACGTCCATTTGATAGATTGAATCCTTTTGAGCAAGCAAATGCCAAGACCATCCTGATAACTTCCATATAAGCTACTGGTGCAAATATCTCTTCAAAGTCAATTCCTTCAATTTGTGAATAGCCTTTGCAGACAAGCCTTGCTTTGTTTCTGATAACTTGTCCTTCTTCATTCATTTTATTTTTGAATACCCACTTGGTTCCTATTATGTTTTTGTCCTTTGGACGAGGTACTAGCTCCCATGTCTCGTTCTTCTCAATTTGGGACATTTCTTCTTCCATGGCTTTTACCCAATGAGGATCCTTGTTTGTGCAAATGTTTCTGGTTCTATCATGGATAGAAGAGCAATAACGTTTCTCTTTGGTGTAATTATCATCCTTCTTTGGGTTTGCATCCCTTCATCTGTATTGCCAATAATCTGTTCTTCTGGATGATATTTTTGGAGAAACTTCATCTTTGAAGGGGTATGAGGTGGTTCTTTTTCTTCTTCTTCTTCTTCCTGATCTATTTCTTGTTCTTTAGGTTCTTCTTCTTCAATGAGAGGATCATCTTCATGTTCTTCAATTTCTTTTTTTGGAAGGTCTTCATCAATCTTTACATCAATGCTTTCCACTATTTTTTTTAGTCGAAAATTGTAGCACTTGCAGGCTTTGCTCCGTGTAGAGTATCCAAGGAATATCCCTTCATCAACCCAAGAATCAAACTTTCCTGGTGAGCCATCATTGATTTTTATGAAGCACTTGCTTCCAAAGATCTCAAAGTACTTTACTGAAGCAGGCTTTCCTTTCCTTAATTCATAAGGAGTTTTTTCACAATTTGGTCTTAATTGAGTTCGATTCAAGGTATAGACAACTGTCCCGACTGCTTCTCTCCATAATTTCTTGAACTGTCCTGTTTCTTCTTTCAACTACCCCATTTTGCTAGGGTGTTCTTGCAGCAGAGAATTCTCTTTTAATTCCATGTATGTTACAGAACTCATTAAATTCTTTTGATGTGAATTCTCCCCCTCTATCTGTTCTGAGGCACTTAATTTTTGAGTCCTTTTCATTTTCTACAAGTGCTTTTAGATTCTTAAAACACTCAAATGTTTTAGATTTATATTTTATAAAATATATCCACATCATTCTAGTATAGTCATCAACAAATATAACAAAGTACCTTTTTCCTTGGAGTGCCTGATTTCTAGTTGGTCCACATAAATCAGCATGGATGATCTCCAAGGGCTTTGATGTAGAGAGCTCCTTGATCTTGTCGCTGGTTTTGGGTTGCTTCCATGTTGACAGGGACCACATACTCCTTGATTTGGTTTGAATAGCCTTGGGATGTCTCGTACAGCTTTAATCTTGCCGATATTGATCAGATTTTCGAAGCTTGTATGTCCAAGTTGCTTGTGCCACAACCAAGTTTCATTTGTCGGACTTAGGTAGCATTTATTCTCTTGAATCTTATTCAGAATGTAAATGTTTTCTGGTGTTCTAACCCCTTTCGCCACAAGTTCCCTTGAGGAAGAGTTCCTTATTTCACAGTCTTTGGTGCTAAAGACAACATTATGTCCTTGATCACAGATCACAGATTTGGTTGACACTCAGGGGGTTGTGTTTGAGCCTGTCTACTAGCAGAGCATCTTGAGCTTTTCCTTTTCCATTGATGAGGGTAACAATTCTTTTTCCCACAATTTTGCCAGATCCACTTCCAAAGGACACATTTCCTTCCTTTTTGCTCAATGAGACAAACTTCCTTTTGTCTCTTGTCGTGTGTCTAGAGCACGCACTATCCACAAACCAATGATTTTCATTATTTTGAGCATATAGAGCCAGGCCACATTTATCCATGTTGGGATTCTCACTACTTGCTTTTCTTCCTTTAAGTGGGCAGTTTTGTTCATAGTGTCCATTATTGTAGCATAATGAGCAAATTAGATCAAATTTGGTCAAGGGATCAAACAAATTGAAGGTTTTGATTTGTCCCTGCCTTTTGGGGGCAAATGGTTTGATTATTTGATCCTTTAGCTTTGGTGTTTCACTCTTGTGAGCCATGCAATGTCTGGCTTGATGACCAAAGTTTTTACAATGAAAACAATGTCCAAGAAAGAGAGTTTTGTACCTGTTGTAGTAGCCATGGTTTGAGTCAATTTCCTTCCTTGGAATTACTCCCGCTTCATTCTTTGGATTTGAGATGGGCCTTTGATGGAATACTGGTTTGTATTTATTGTAGTATCCATGATTCGAATCCATATTCTTCTTTGGAGTTATTCTCTCTTCATTCTTTGAATCTGGGATGCACCTTTGGTGACATATTTTTTCTTCTTTTGGGTTGCTAGAAAGTGCATCGGCATAGCTTTTCGCACTATTCTTAGTGCTTGATGATTCTCCTTTAAAGCCTATTCCAAACTTGTCATGTTGAGGTTTTTGACTTTTTAGGATAGTCTCAAGTATTTGAGAGCTTTTCCAACCCTTTTTGACTTGCCCCAATTCCTTCCTCAGATATACTATTTCGGCTTCACATTCTTCGCAAGTCTCTTCTTTTTCCTTTAGCTTTGTTTCCAAGAGATCTTCTCTTCTTCTTGTTTCCTCGTTTTCTACCTTGAGAGAAATGATTTTATTTCGTAATTTCTCATTTTCTTCAATGGCACTTATTAACAGTTCATGTACATTTCCTTCTAGCCCTGAGTCATCTTGATTTGTGAATGCCATGAATAATGTTTCTTGGCTTTCATCATGGTCACTTTCCTCATCTGATTTCCTTTTGATGACTACAAATTCATCCTCATCAGACTCATCTTGCTTAGAGAAGAAGTTCTTCTTATTGGTCCCTTTCTTTTTGTATACCCTTCTTTTAGAATTTCCTTCATCATCACTGTCATGTTTATGAGGACATTTTGTAGCATAATGACCTATTTTTCCACATTTGAAACAGATAAGAGACTACTTACCTTTTAGCTTAGATCCTTTCTTCAAATTTCGTACAAATTGAGCCAATTCGGATTCCACATCGAAGTCATTACTATAGTCATTCCTTTCTTTCCCCTTCTTTGATTTTGAAGCCTTGAATGCTGCATCTTTGGAGCTTGGGCCACCTTTTCTCATCTCATAGGCAGTGAGGATTCCATGGAGTTCATCCATCTTGAGAGTATCTAGATCCTTTGCTTCTTTTATGGCACTTATTTTGAAGTCAAATATGTCTGGAAGAGATCTTAATACCTTTTGAACAATGGTACTTTCTTCAATCTGTTCGTCCAATCCTTTAAGGGAGTTGACAACTTCAGCTACTCAGAGGAAGTATGCTGAAATATCTTCTTCATCTTCCATCTTCCTACTTTCAAATTGCCTTCTATGAGTTTGAAGCTTTGCCTTCTTGACTTTTGAGTCTCCATCGTATAAGCCAACTAGCTTATCCCACATTTCTTTGGCAGAGTTACAATTCATGACTTTTGTAAACTCGGAATCAGTGATTCCACTAGTGATGGAGTTCAAGGCTTTTGCATTTGCAATGTAGGCTTTCCTCTCATCTTGATCTGTTGGAAGAGTGGGAGGAATTTGGTACTCATTTTGAACGAAATGCCAGACTTCAGGTCCAAGGGACATTAAGTAGTAGGTCATTCTCTTTTTCCAGAAACCAAAATTAGTGCCATCGAACAGAGGAGGTCTTCCTGATGCTTCGTGATTTCTCATCGTGGCTATGAATCCTTCTTCAAGCTGTTAGGCTAATATGAAGAAGCCTGCTCTGATACCAATTGTTGGAAATACCAAGGGGGGAGTGAATCAGTATTTCTTTTTATGTTGTTTTTTTTTATCACCAAACATATATTTGTATGGAACACAAAAATAGATAGCTGAAATAAATGCTTTTATTAACACAAATAGTGCAATGAAATAAATACAATATATCGCTGGTTGCAATCAGTTGCCAAGCACCAACTTGGACTTTTGTGAGGCTCCAACCTCCAGAGCACCAACTCTGTTCTTCCAAGGCAATAGTTATGCACTTAGGAGCACCAACTTCCAAGGATTCTAGTCCTTTCAATTTTGAGGCTCCAACCCTGTGGGCTCCAACCCAAACCTGGTATAAACTGTTTTGCTGTAGTTCTCTGCTTCACTCCTGTTCTCCTGCTTCTCCTGCCTTTGCTGCCTCTGCTTGAACTTCGGCTTCCTCTCACACTTCTTATTCGGACATACTTCCTTGTTTTTTCTTGTTTTTGTATTCTTGATGCCTTTGACTGTTTGTTTTCGCTTCCCACTGGCTCTTCAGCTTCTTCAACGCTCGCTTCAGCTTCCTCTTTACTGGCTCTTCAGCTTCTTCAATGCTCGCTTCAGCTTTCTCTACACTGGCTTGTCCTTTGGCTTCCTTCTTCTTCATTGATTTGGCTTTTCGGTTTCCTTCTGCGTTGGCTTTCCATTCGGCTTCCTGGCTTTTCGGTTGCTGTATGTTAAAAATTTGTAACGGAGCCCCGTTTTTCCAATGATAATAGGCATACACAGAGACTGTATTGTTTAACGGACATGCCACGTCCCAATTGCAATCGCAATCGGCTTTAGTTCAGCCTCCTGAACTATCGGGTGCGTTTTATATGTATCTTTGGCCATAAAACCCCGCGCAATACAAAAAATTGAATATACAGTTATATGAAAAAACACGACCAAACCGCTTAAGGGCAGACTTCAAATTTAATTCACTTGAGTCTATAACCGCATCGGATTCGACGTGCAATCACAATCGGCGGTCGCGCTCATGACATCGCTGATGGCCGATGGCCGATTCTCCACTGGATGTGGTATTATATTAAGCAGTAGTTGATAACTCCATCGGATCCGTGACAAGGCCTTACACACTTGTGATATGGCAGATGCGATATTGTATTAAGCCCAACTATAATGTTGCATCGGGTCTGGTCTTCCAACCGCAATCTGCGCTTTGCGGAGGACAACCCTTTGGGCATTATTGCGATGGGTGGATGCGATATATAATAAAACGTTTCATAATGTGCAACGGGTATGCACATATCACAGTTATATGATATCCATATGTATATCGCAGTCGGGGCTTTTGGGGTGATGGCATGATAGAACCTGCTGATTTCACTGTCGCTGATATATATATATATATATATTTTTATTTTCTCCGCTTTGATAGCATATTCCAATACAACTATGATTTCCGCCTCCGATAGTGTATTTGCAATACAACCAAGTCTTCCGCCTCCGATAGTGTAAATGCATATATATGTGAGTTTTGGCCTTCGATAGTGTTAATGCATATATATATGAGTTTTGGCCTCCGATAGTGTTAATGCATGCATATATGCTCTCCGATAGCTCTGTTTTGCTCTTTGCTTCTCCGATAGCTCCCGATAGCTCTGTTTTGCTCTCTGCTTCCTTCGATAACTCTATTTGCTCCGTTTACTCCTCTGTTTGACCTGTTTGCTCCTCCGATGGCTCTGTTTGCTCCTCTGTTTGACCTGTTTGCTCCTCCGATGGCTCTGTTTGCTCCCTTTGATGGCTCTGTTTGCTCCTCTTGGCTCCTCGAATATTGCCATATTGACTTCAATGACAATCTATGTCAACATTTTGATCAAATGATGATAAATGTTATAAATTGAATTTTGAAAGCTTGAAACTTTAAGATTGATGAATCATGAGACTCAATATGTTGTATGTTACTATGTTACTAACTTGTGGACATGGTTGATGAAGATTATAACTTCTAGATGATTGTTGTTATATGGTTCAATCTATGTTTTTTTATGCTTTTTATATCTAATTCATCATTCTACATGCTTTTGTTGACATATATGCATCAAAATAAAAAAAATAAAAAATATATATATATATATTATATAAAAAATCGCTCTCGGAATCCCTCCCAAACCGGGAACTTCTGAAAATGTGGCTCTTGCTCCCGCTCCCCGTTTTCGCTCCCACTCCCAAGTAACCTTGGTGATGACATTTGTGACGAGGTACTTGATGTTAGATATGATTTGATGTTAGGATATTTTCAATGATCACATGATGCAGTTAGAATTTCTCCCTAGCAGAGAGGGAGTGTTAATTTGGCAACTCAGTAACAAATTCCAACCATGGGACAAGATTCCTCTTTTCGAGAGGACCGATTTTGACTATTGAAGTGCTCAATTTGAATAAGGAAAAATGTATTTTTGAATTAAAAGCCCACATGCGCATATTTGATTAGGTCGGCCCTAAAGCAAATTGGACACCCTTGGAAGGCTATAAATACAAGTGACCTCAACCTCATTTGGACATCATCATGAGACATTCTTCTATTCTCTTTCTTGGTTTTGGCTCGCAAAGGTTAGAGGCACGTCTGCAGATAATTGGTTTACACGAAGGATAAATTACAAGGTCCGAAGCTTGCGTGCCTTTCTGGGGTTTTTGGGTCACAATTGCAGGCTTGTCAAAGGGAAGTTTCGACTGTAGTCGCTGGCACGTAGGCTTATTCATGCGACTGGAGGGCTTCAATCGCATGCATGACACTCTCTCCATGCGACTGGAGTCTAGGGTTTGGTTTTTCAGTTGTCCGAAGTTTTCGCTTGTTGACCATAGTGTTCGGTAGTTGATTGTAGATAGTGACAGTTCATTACAGGCTTCTGAATCAGGGTTTTGAGTATGAGCATTGTTAGGTTCATTTCATGGATGTTGTTTAGTTGATTTTGCTGGATAGTTGTATGGATGAAGATATGAATCATTGTACTCTCTTTTGCTGAATCATTCAATGACAATCTAATAAGAAGAAGAATTTGAAAGGGTTTTCCCCATAGTGGGTTTTGCCCTGGCCTCTAACCAATCCTGGTGTCTCTAAGTGTGAATCTTTTCTTCTATTTTTCCTTTATGATCCATTGCATTGATGATGATATTATTCTTTCTACATAGTTGCATATGTTGCTGAATAATGATGTAAATCTGAATAATATTATGATGTTATGGGGTGAATGTGTAAATGAAGAAATGCAATTATCAAAGAAAATAACAATATAGTCCTAAGAAAAATTAACAGTCAGCCTACTAGCAAGACAAGTCGGCCTCATGGATTCGACCTCCAAGTAAGACTATATACAAGGATACATCAACCTCATTTGAGAGGCATCACGAAAGCAACAAGAAGTTCGATTAAGCAAGAAAGAGGAGACCTGAAAGAGCTAAAAGGACTAGAAGAAGGAAAGGAACAAAGTCTTTGAAAGTTGTTTTTGGGCTATCATCTCCTCACACGTGCGAAGATTAGGGCAACATCTCTATAGCAAGACCGAATTACAGAGAAGAGCAGAGTTAGGGCACCAAAAGGTCTACGTTGCAAGCCAAGTTCCAAAGAAGGAAGAATCAATTCAAGCGAAGGAGAAGGAAGAAATCACCTTCTTTTCCACACGTGCAAGAGCTAGGCTTTCTGCAGTAAGCTGAGAATTGCAGTCAAGAAGCTGCTAGATTGAAATTGAAGAAGTAGCTGGGGAAGTCAAAGTTGCAGAAGAAGTTGTTGGGGATGTCGAAATGGTCCAACGCTAAAATTGGACAAAGTTTTCTTCAAAATACAAACAATTCCTGTAACAGACTTTTGATAAATATATTGCAAACTATTACTGCCATTAACCCAAAATTGCTAGTGGAACACATTCATAAATTTTGACAAACATTTTGTATGCAAACTGGAAATTATACTACAACAAATGATTACACTCAGAAAATTCCTCCCCAACAAAAATATATTTCATTCGCACAGCTGGAAATTAGTTTTACATGAAGAGGGAACTTGGAATTGGAATTTCTGAGGTTGCTCCACCAATTCTGGTTAATTTGGAAGTGAACAATGGCCACAAGAACTAATATCTCGTCTCCTGGTAGCTGCCCATCTTCACGACCCTCTGGAAAGATATCACAGCTCTACAAAGAAGTAACACAACCCACCATACAAATCTGGAAATGAGGCTCGGCCTATACACCCAAATTTCTGAAAGTCTGCATGGCCCTCTTAGGAAGCCTTCTGACGAGAACTCAGACCCACCTGTGGGTGGAAACTCACTGCCAAAAACTCAGTCCAGGTGCAATGAAGTTGGCCATATTCAACTGGAACCTGATTTGCCAAGGAAAAGCTTTAATTTGCCCTCAATGATGATGGTACTCGACCTCCATACACAATAATTTGGCCCATGTGATGAGTTTAAATGCAGGACTCGGACTTGGTGGGGAATTAGAGAATGCAACCCTCCTGGAATTGCTGGTCCAGCTCCTCAAAAGATAAACCACTTGGCCCACTTTGTGAAATTGACAATCTGACCCTTTGAGTGAAGATTTCGGCCACCTAGCAAGGATACTCTACCTTTTTGGCAACTCGTCCCTCCTGAAGAAGGCAACTTGGCCCTCCAAGGAAATACACCCCTCTTGGCAAATGGGTTTCTTCCTGGTATCAAAACTGGGTTCCCAAACACCTGCAAGTAGTTTAGCACAATCCGGGCAATTGAAAATCCAACTAGGGTGACAAAAATTCACCGAAATTTGAGGCTAGCTAGGGTGACACTTGAGTTCACTGAAAGTTGTTGAGAATCTCCCTTGAAATTCTCTACTTGAACTTGCTTGAGCTCTGCTTCAGCTGTAAGTGAAATTGGTAAGTTAAGAGTAAATTTCAAAATGAGCCCCTTTCCTCCTTTTATAATTACTCTTTGAGGAATCTTTTAATTTGAAATTGAGTGGACCTGATTGCCACCTTTTTATCAGAATGCATAATATTCAAATTATCCCTTTGCCACTCTTTTACCAGAACTGCTCAAAATTGTCAAAATTGGATGAAAATGGCTGCTGTTCAAGAAGATGGGGACATTACAAAACATAAATCCCGACCTAAGGTGCACCAGCAATGGATTATTACATTAAAAGTCATCATCCAAACTTAGGAAAAAAATTAGATCACCATCAAATCACATGTAGCGCCCCGTCCTCTAACTAAAATGTAGGAAATAACACATCAATAAGGGTACTAACATCATTAAACACATTTCCCTCTAGGTGATGTCTAGCAAATGTTACATCATTGAGTTATAACACCTAGAAAAATCCTACAAAGGCAACATGAATCATTCCACCATAGCAACACATAAGAGAAGGGACATACCAAAGTGTTAACCCATCCAATCATCAAGTGTGTTCCTGTTCACACATCCAATACATGAGGACCATGTATAACACCTTCTCCTAGCGACACCAACATCATACAACATACCAAGTCACTAGAAAACATCAAGAACATCATGAAACATCTACTTCCTAACACCAACATCTAATCTCTTTGGGGCTAGAACCATAATCCATATCCGAGATAAACATTATGCCAAACCACACCATAATGATATAATATGCTCCACAACCATTCATCAGTGCAACCATGGGGTTATCAACAAGGCAAGCACATGTGAGAATACCACCAAACAACAAGCACAATTACCTAACCAAGAATAAGTGAGACTCCCCCAAGCCAAAGGCCTCCAAGGAACTAGCAGCAAATGTCCATCAATGTGATGAAAATCACAAAGTGGAACCACATACAATAGGAGGTGTAACAGGAGGAAAAAGGCAACCTAGACACAATGATGATAACAACAGGGAAGAAGCCAAATATAGGGGACAAGCCAAACATCCAAATGAGCTTAGATCCAACCATAGGAATGGTTGGAACAAAGATTGCAGTACCTAAAGTAGCTGACAAGCCAAGGCCCAAGAGTGTTAATGTGGACATTGGACTATGAGTTTATTAGGGTGAAAGCTAGACCATGAAGGGATGAGGCCCTTCAACTACATGAGGTAGCCCAGGGTATGTTGAGGAAGATCTACAAAGATATGTAGGTAGGAATCAAACAGATAGATAATGAAATAAAGGCACTCAAAGAGCAAATAAAAGCATGTTGGAAGTTTCCAAGTGAGTATTCTCATAGGCATCAAGAACAGGAGGAAGTGCAATAGTTGAAGAGATTAAGCAAAGGCTGAGTTTCATAACTAGGGACCTTTGATAGCCATCGGTGAAAAGGAGGTGAAGGAGGTTGAAAAAACATGTTTCAGACATGAACCAATGAAACTTTTGTTTTTCACAGATTATTGAAAGATATTGGGAACTAAAGTGATTGCAAAAATATTAAACATTTGATTCATGATAAACACATGGAAAATACATTGTTCCAATTGGATGATGTAAACAGGAGGCTAAACATATATGAATCCTTGAAACAAAATGAGGAAAAATTCCAGGAGAATTAGACAAAAGTGCAAACAAAGATTGTTGCTATGACATTTATAGCAGAGTAGACTCATCAGTTGAGAGAAAAAATATTAAAATAATTGCAAGAAGTTGAGAGCATGCATGATCACATCGGTGCAAACTAGTTCAAGGAAGGCAAAGGAAAAAATAAAATTATTGGAGTTTGAAAAATTTGAAGGGAAACTGAGCAAGCTTGGGAACAATTTGAACAACTTTTAAACAGATTTTAGTCATTGAAGCAAGATGGGTAGATACATAAATCCAACAAGTGGGCAAATGGTTGGCATCAATGAAATAAGGTCAATTAAGGATGGAATTATTTAGTCCACAAGACAATGTGGGACTTGTACAATACATTTCCTGACATACTGATAACAAGCTCCATTGTGAAGGAAATAGAAGAGATTAAAGTTCCGCAAAAGCTGAAAACCTATCAGGTACAAGCATCGAGGAAGGCATTAGAACAAAAGACACAACCTCAGTGATAAGGAAGGATGCAAGTACTAAAAGATGAGGAAGAGACAGAAACATAAGAATCAAGAGAACCCACCAAGGAAGAAGATGGAGAAAAATGCCACGAGGAAGAAGAACTTGTAGTAAAAAAAAAGTTTGAGGTAGAATTATATGATACTCAGAAAGTAAAAGGCTTGAATAGCAGAAAAGTAGATCGAGCATTGGAGCAAAACTTTTGAATTAAATATGGGGTTAGATAGTGTTAGGTATAAAAGCTCCTTATCTTGATAATTTGTACCCATTTTGATTAAAATAAGCAATGTATGGGCACTTTCCTAGTCATTAGATCGACTAGGGCAAGCAACCCTCGTGTATAAATAAAGATGATAAAATTATTGCAGGATAGCAAGTGATTTTTAACTATCATATGCAATTAGAGATTATCATGAGCATCAGATGAATGTAACATTCTGATTGGGATTGAGATAAGTTCTATAACTCTCGAGTGGGTTTTTTTCCTTTATTGGAGGCTTTTCCCTATATAAACCTATTGTCAATTTCTTGGGATGTTGTCTTGATGCTGGTAGAATGTTGTTGAATAGAAGGCTAGCCTTTTGAATTACCTATTCTTTTGTTATAATGAATGATGTTCTGCTTATTTTGTTGTCGCTAAATTAAATATGATATAATCCAGTAACTGCATGATTGATTTGAGAACTTTGATGTTTAGTAATTGTGCTCGAGGATGTTTCATTTTTAGTTATTGTGCTTGAGGGTATTTTGATAATAGTTGAATTATAAGAGGGCCATGGAAGGTTCTCATCTACATCCATCTGGATCCTTGTTATGCATGGCTAGTTTTAGAGCTGAGGAGTCCATAGATTGATAGAAGTTGAGTTTGCCAATATTGATGCTTTTATCTAGGCATATATGGATATGTATGAAATGATGATAGGCTATTACATTCTGGTACTGCAAAGGATCTCAACATA